>KN550477.1:40893-51059 GCA_000797555.1 Oesophagostomum dentatum | reverse complement strand
TGCTTATAGTGAATCCATACGTTTCATTTACACGCATAGGTCGTAATCAGCCAATACTGCAAATTAAAAGCATAGTACAAGGGAAACAAAGTTGTCTCTCTGCATTCAGGACTAGCCCACCAAGGCTGCTTTATGCTTCCGGTATAGTGTTTCGAACAGTAAAGCAGTGAATAGTACGAGTTTCTTGGAAACAAATGTGTCTTGAGGTTTAAACCGGATATCCTTAAAGGAACTCGTATTATTCACTGCCTTCTATTCGAAGTACTACACCGGAAGCATAAATTTGAGTGAAATTAATCCACCGTTCTCCTACTTGTAAGCTAAACCTTCATCTACCCATAAATGTCGTAATGTGCTTTGATGCAGTGTTCCGAGCATTAAGAAGCGGCTAACCCTATTTTCTTGAAAGCGATTGTTTTTTAAACTCCAAAATAAGGAAAAAGAAGGATTTAAAGAAAGACAATTCATTACGTTTGGGTGCAAATCTGAAAACTTTGCTTCCCTCTCATGCTATCTTTAACTACGATGGTCATCTCAGTAATGAACATAGTTCTTTAGAAGGTAAACGCCCAGTTCTTGCCATATTATATCGAAAAGTCAGTTAAAATCTCGAAACTCTCGAACATTTAAGTAGGCAGCTGATGATGCCTTTCACACGAACTAATATTGAAACAGTTCGACACAATACTATATCCTTTAATTAATTTTGGATGGAAAGTCGCCGGAACTTTAGAGAAAAGGGGGAGCGTGGATTTTTTTCTGAACGTTAGGACTGTCTCAGACTCGTCGAGTAGGATGAGGCTGATGAATCCCTCGCTAGCGACGGTAGCATCGGTGCATATCGGTCGCGTGCTAGCGAAATGACCGCCACGATGATTCGTTCGATACACACCGATATTGTAATCGCCGACGCGGGCTCATCCGCCTCATACTCCTCGAGGAGTCTGGGGAGAGCCTGACCAATCGCAACGAGGCTTTCTACCCACGCTCTTTGCTCATTGCCAGATCCTCATGGTCCCACCCACGATGACATTTATGCTGCCATTGCAGAATTTGTGCTGTGGTACAGATAATGTCATCTCTTGCTATTTGGGTACACTTCACCCCTTTTCTGGAAGAGACTTTGATGGAAGTCTTTTGAGAATAGTGATATTAATGTCGGTAATCTTTGATTGTTTTGTAAACTAATATAATTTTGAATTTTTTATAAATGTGTAAATTGGTGTGAGAGTTGCCTTACTCTCCTGTAAGCATATTCATCTTATTCCTTTGTTTGGATTTTTTTCTTCCCTTTCGATCAGTGGAGGAATTTTGCCAAGTGTGAAACTCCTGATTTTCGCTTCGAAAATGTGGGACTTTTCAAGCTTATGTTAAAAGGGCGAGGAAATAGTTCCGATATCTATAACCTAACATTCAGTGAGGCGATTTTTCAGCCGATTTTTCTTTTTGGCTTGAAATGGAAGCATTGGAGTTTTTAGGGCAAAAACTAGCAAAAAATCTCTTCAGTGTTTGACTGCAACCAACTTTTCTTGCCAAGTATCACTTGCCTCTTTCTATATTCGGTTGCGCTCTTACATTATCCACACCTTTACCAATGTTTTTAGTGCGTCGATCAGGCTGTCGCGTCGGCCGCTGTGTGTTCTGTCGAACAAATTCATGCCGGCGTCTGCTACCGCTACGCCGGCAACGTCCAAACCTGTGAAAAGTACGCCTAAGCCGTGCAACAGTGCTACCGTCGAGAAGAAACCTGGTCAGGATGCTAGTAACCCAAGTACTTCGAATGGCAGCAAGACATCGAGCCATCGTCAGAAAGCAGCATCTTTGCGCATCGCAAAAGCTCTCGCAATGTTTGATTCGTTCGATAGGAGGTGAGCTGCATCGTTCTTTGAACCCTCTGCGTTATTTCTGTGATTCATTAGTTTTAATAACAGCTGCGACCCGCAGGTGAGATAGGATGAGCTGGTGCGAAAAAAAAAACTACATTTTTATGCAGTCAGCAGCGCTGCATACGGAGCTCTCTGAATTCTCCAAAGGTGTCTGGTTTGAGTCTTGGATGAATTTGATTTGAGACCGAGACTGTATTCGTTTACCACGCGGGTCGCATGGTGTGAGCTACTGATTAATGGTTATTTTAATGTATTCTGTGTCTTCCCTCTATACATCCATAGCACTACTATGCAGTAGTCACAAACTATTTCTGAGTATAAATACAAGTAGATTTGTGGACGCAACAGCACTTTTCAAGAGAGTCCCCTCTATTCGTTAGTGGTTTCTGGGTTGAGAAATGTTCTTCTCAGTTCTGTGTAAACTGTATGTCTTTACTCTTTCGAGTAGAATTACTTACTTGTTAAGGATGCTGTTACTGCTGGGAAATGAAGTAGTCTTTTCAGAAGTTTCTTTCTTTCCATGATTTAACTGATGGACTGATTTTCAGCTATCACAGCACCTACAGGCAAAACATCCTGGATATCCAGCACAGCCTAGTGGAGCGCATAGACAATTTGGTGAATTCGCTTGCTGCTTTGTCTCCGGGTAATTCAAATCCGTCCAGTGTTGATGATACTGCGCGGCTAGAGCAACGAAGGGAGGTGAACAAAACGGTAGGTGTCAAATATATGTTAGGATTCTGTTTCTCGCAGGGTTTGATATTTTTTTCAGCTGAATGCGCATTTGGTTTGCTTACAAAGTGCATCTTGTGCTGCAAGGGATATCGCGGCACAGCAAGCTGATGTTGTTTTTGAAGAAATACAGAAACATCGGCCTCAGGAAGTTAAAGGTTAGCGATTCTTCGGATGTTTTAGTTTTTTTTCTCTCGTAGAACAGTTCATTCGATACATTCCTTACATTTTTGATTTTTCATTCTCTGTGATAAGTATGGATTAATTTGGAAGTATATCGCAGTGTTTGTTCTCGCAAAAATGTGATGTTTACTCACTTAACGTGAACGTTCGATTTTGTATAGGACGTTATATGCGTGCTGATCTTAGCTGATAGTACTGCTCACATTTCCTTTTGTTGTGTTTGAAAACCTTTTGCTGTAGATATTGGAAGCTTGTGCACTTTACTGATGCTGTTTTACCTGAAGATTGGTAGAAGGATCACCTCTCTTCATAGAAAACAGCCAGTTACTTATCTTTATTCCTTTTTACCTCGAGAATCTAGTGTCTGTAAAATTAATTATATGGACATTTCGTGTGGTTTTATTCTCCCAAGATTTTCTCTAAACTGAGCTATAGTAAACACTAGAGATATGCCATCTCTAAAACACTATTGCTCGTCCAGATTGGTGTTTAGACTACTATCAAGGAATGCTTAAATCTATTAGTGTATTTTTGATAAACTACTGTTCGGGTGATCAGTGCATTTCGAACAGCCACATATGTTTAGTGAAGCGTGGCAAAACATCTAAGAAGGAACGAAAGGAGAAGGAAGTGGCGTCATCATCAAAGGCCGAGAGGAGTAGCCATCGTGAGAAGGCTGCCACATCTAAGGTGAGGTTTTGCTTTTTGTTTCAGGTTTTTCCTTTATGACCAGTTTAATCAAGTTCGAGTCTTTCATTCTCGATACTAGAGTCATCCTTATGTTTTATGAGGAACAAATAGTTTTTTAAAGTCTTTTTACTAACTATGCGTAGAATAGTAATAGAAACAAGTTTCCAAGATCTGAATAGTGAGGCGAATGAATAAAATACGTTGATGTGCAAGTTTACAGTCGCATGCACATACTACGAATCACGTGGATCCAGTACCAGAAACGCCTCTGTCGACAAATAACCGTGTGGCAAACAAACGTAGAGCAACGCAAACGCCAACATCAGCGCCGCCTGCAGAAAAGAAGGTTCGCTTTCGTATCCTTATACGCTTTATTAATAGATTTCTTTTTGTTGATCATTTCTCTTAAAACCACTTCTACTTATCTTTCTTAATTTTTAGTCTAAGAAAGAAAACGGTGTGAAGAAGCGTACAAGCAACCGGCTCAGTAAAACTCCTCGAGTAAAAGCGAAAGAAGAAGATGAACCAACATACTGCTTCTGTAGTCGGGTAGGTTTTTCGATATGTTCTTGCCTTGTTCGTGTTCCTTATTTTTATTCGTTTAATTTGACAGTTACCAGTCCGATATCATTGAAATTAACTACATCAGAAGTTGAGACGCTTTGGGTATACCTGTCTTTTAGTTCACATAAAGTGATGCTCTGACCAATACGGTACCGGTTTCGTATCGCACTGTAATTGATGTGCAAATTTTTCATCCCTGTTCACCTTGTACATTAATGTTTTGGGCGAAGTAAGTAATTGTTCGCCTTTCCTACCGAAAACCCTCGAAATGGCTCTCAACAAAGTTTTGTCCGAGAAGTATCTGACAGCCTTTTTAAATTTTTTTTCTTTCTGCTAGGCCAAAATCTTTCTAACAGCTACACCTTACCTAAAACTTGCTGATGTCGACCTTAATACTTTTAATTTTGAATAATGTTGTTTGCTTGCCATTGACGATTTTCTCTAACATATATACAGAATCAGCACTAAAGACATCGTTTAAATAGCGCAGTTGCGAATGCGGAATCAGCATAGCCATAACGCGTACATTGTGTGGCATCTGAATGCAATCTGACGAGTAGAGGGTATATTGCTAGCAGCTATTTTGAGAGTTCAAACACTTATTCTAATTTTTTTGTGGGAATCACTACAAATGCATTTCTAGCTGCTCTTTCAAATTCTTTTGTTAATCAACGCATCTGTGGTGTTATAGTCAAACCAGTCTCATTTTGTTTTGCTGCAGAATTTGCTGCGTACATATGGTTGTTTAGTGCAATCTCTGGTGCAGATGTATAATTGTATCACACAACTTTTGCACTTTGTGTCAACCAGCCTGCATTCCACTGGATATGAACAATATTGAACTTCTATGAAATAGGCCGATAAAACTCAGGCAGCTAAATCTCCATCTCAGCCGAAATAATGATTTAGTCAATGCTGAACAGGCATGAAATCGGCACGGTAAATCCTCCTATTTCTGCCCGCTATGAAAAGACAAACTATTATGTAAAAGCATAGCAAAAGACACTAGCGCAAAACTGGCCTGCATTTAATCTCCCTTATTTACTGATTGCCTGGGCGTACCCTCTGTTCGTTCGGCGCAGGCGTCTATTTTTCAACGCGCACGGTCGCGCGAGCGCGGTCAACGTTGGTGGTCTTAAGTTTTAGCGGCCGAATATTTGGATCTGCTTTTTACAGCCGTGAAGATTCCGAGCTAGGTCTCTAGAAAAGATATCGTTGGGGATAGTTTGCTTGATTTAAAGATAGTAAACCAGACGACAGTCATGTGCATGCAACCGCGCGCATAAGGAGGGGGGGGGGGCTGCGGCGAACGAACAGAGTGTAGCTGCTGCACGTCGAGTTTCATATGATGAACAAAGTATGTGATTTTGGGAGACCCCCGATAAAGAAACCACTGCATACCTCTGCGAAACCTCACTGAGTTCGCATAGTTATGTTACATCCTATACTCAGCGCGTAGCAACTATGCACTACCCCTAAACGACCGATATACTCAGGTCAGTTCACAAAGACTGACTGCAAGCTGTAAAAGTCCGAAGATTTATTCAGCGAACCGAAGTGATCACACGTTACAGATTTCATTTGGCGAGATGATTGGATGTGACAACGACAAGTGCGAAATTGAATGGTTCCACTTCGAGTGTATCGGTCTTACTACAAAACCGAAAGGAAAATGGTTCTGTCCGAATTGTCGGCATCCGGACAGTGCGCGAATGCCAAAGACCAATCGTGCGGTCAACGCAAACAACAAGAGTTCAACAGCAGTCGAGAAAGTCTAGTCGTTATCATCTATTTAAGTTCCGTATAGTCGTTTGTAAATGGACATCATTTTCCTTTACAGCGTTTAAGGTTTGTGAATCGCTATTCCTGGTTGCAGTTTGTTTTTATGTGGCCTATCCTATTGTACCTTTCCTCACTTGTAGTTTGTGCCTGCATTACGTTCACTCGGAGTGGCCATTACTCGGATAGTTCTTGTGTTACTGTATAACTCAGATTCTTTCCGATAGTTTTTCAGCGATTCAGCAGAGAAATCTCGAACACCTCCTAGCTACCAAACCAATTTGTGATTAATGTTGATCTCTGCAATCGATAACCTACTATTCCAATCACTCTGTGGCTGTATAGGATATAGGATATATCAGAGTTAGCTGGACTAGCTACTAGATATTTCAGCTAGCTTTTCAGAGACGATCGTCCTTGAGAATAATGCCAGTTTTCAAATTGTCATTCAAACACAGTTTTCATCGTATTTAGCTGGTTATTTCGGATAGATCCACACATTGGCCTTTCATTCTTGCAGTAGATGCTTTCAGTCTACTGGTTTCACCACTATCACACAAGTTTGTTTCATGTTTCAATTCCCATTCATGGTACTCAGGGAGGATCGTGTTTATATGTTCTCCGTATTCTCTGCATTTCCTGATTACCGGTTCATAATAGAATCTTTTCCGGGGCTCTCTGAAAATCATTTATCGCTACCAACAATATTCTTAACCTCTGCATTCTTTTCTTCGATAGATGTGATATGTTAACATTTTTTTTTGTAAGGATCAACGATTTCCTGACCAGATCTCTTATTATCATTAGGTGTAGATTACATTGCTTCATGCGTAGTTTCAGATTCATGCCAAATAAACGATAATTCTGTTAAAGTGTGGTTTATGCTCTGATCGTGGAAAACGGTTATTCCGACGAAAGTCTGTTTTAACCGCATCAGACATTCTCGTCATTGTTAACATAACAATGTTTAGGAAGTGCACATAAATGTCCACTTCGAATGAAAAACAAGAGGGCGGGGACTTACGGATTAAGACCAGCCAAGGTTTACAAGAGTTTCCACTTTGAATTTTCTATTTGTATTTTAACTTCAACTTACCAGGCGAAACCTACATTGCTGCAACTCAGCGACCAGATGGAACCTGGCGGAAAGCTCGTCGCGTGAAAGATGGGTGAGTGATGAGAGGCACTTTTTTGATAAATATGGTTTAACTCTCTATAAGTTGTTCTGTACTGAAAAAATGCAATCAAAACTCGTATATAAGGCACCACCAGGCACAGCTAGTTTGAGTAATATTCTTCTATACCGTAGGTCTTGCTCGTTTTCTTTTTGTTTTGCTGAGTATGCTGAAATTGCACGCGACAGTACTCACCACCAGATGTCTGCGAAAGCACCAGAGTCGGTCGTTGGCTTTCGCTAGTTCATTTGATGAAATCTAGCAGGAGTGATAGTTGAGGAATGCGACTGTGAACTACGTGGGTCCGTAGCATAATGTTTCCAGAGGCGGGCGTCCTTAGCGTTATCGGGTGCGAGCAAACTCGTCCAGATCACACCCGGCACACAGCACTGGACTTTAAAGGACGAGTTGGACGAGTTTGCTCCTGCCCGACAGTGCTAGCCCCGCCTTTGGAAACACTACGCTGAGCCCAGCTACGTGCATACCGATCGGAGCTCGTGGAAGTCGGAATAAACGTGATCCTCAATCAGTACGCATGTAACCCAGTCAAGTGAACTATAACCCCAGCAGTTATCGCGCACGGCGTACAACTCATCTTTGACCACTTTGAATTTGAATCGAGGTTTGGACCAGTGATCCAATTGGGGTGCGTTGGCTCCTGATGATGGTGAGCAGTTCCGAACCCGCTGAAACAAGAAATTTTTTAAAGATTTTTATTCCTTTTTTCGGCTGCTATCGCTAAAGCTCCGGATGGAACTAGTGCAGAGAAAAAACAGGAAAAGCTTTGTTTTATAGGCCAATTCTCCGAGTTTCGATTATTTAACCAATAGCAAGAGTTATTCGAATTTCTCTATCTAACTCTTCTGAGCTGTATCTAAATGTGAATTCTACCTAGTACTTGCGCAAGAATCGAAGTCTCTGAATGGTCGGAAGTTATGTTTTTGATGCTGTTGGACCCTAGCATAAATCGAATTGGGGCATCATATAACTCGGGGAACAAGACTATATTAACTATTAGTCAGTGGCGGTCGCAGAAAATTTTCTCGAGGGGGGGGGGGCTTCCATCAGGCCGGGAGTGGGCGGGGCCAGTGAAGAAAATGGTTGTAAAATTTTTAAAAATATTGTACGCTAACATGGTTAGTCAAACTAAAGTTTCACGAATCACTGCCAAGATTGGGGTCGACAAATTATACAGCGGTCGGTGTAGAATTTCACCCAATGTTCAGCTGCCATGAATACTCATAGCCGATCTATGGAAGACCTGAGAGATACTGCAAAATGATGAACAGTAAAGCGAAAGTACAATGCTGAAAACCCCCTTCAAACTTTAATATGTATGCTTTTGCTTGGGGAATTACCTGAGAATTATTTAAGATATATTCCTCAAGAAGAACAACCGAAATATCAAAATCCCTCACAAGTGGCTGCTGCAAGTCGAGGAAAAGTTGTTGTGGGGATGACGCCTCGAAATATGAAACAGGTTACAACTGGCCCTCGACAACCTATAGCAGGTATTTTGCTTCCACATATTCACATTCACGGTGAAAGTTTTATGCTTTTTCTTCTAGCTGTATTCAAAGCAAATGCTGCGATTACGCCGCAAGAGCAGCTCCAGAAGAAGATAGATAAGATAAAGTTGAAGCTGACTGAGATAGCTAAGCTGGAGGTGTGTTTATCTTTTTCGAATGTATATTTCACATGTTTCTCAAGCGTCTTTATTTTAGTTCGTCATAGATGACTTTATAAAAATGCAAATGTAGCTGCTTTTACAAGTTACGCTTGGCAAGAACCTCTTTCGTAGGCATAACTTGCAAAAGCGGTATATAACAAATATCATAATTACAATCAGCGCTTTAAATTTGTTTCGTTTTTGATAAGTGAAAAATGCTTCCTTCAAATATGTACATAACGTATAATTCTTAAGATTTAGGAGCGAATAAACAGTGGCGATATCATTCCGCTTCCAAACCAAGTGGCTAAAGTAAACCGGAAAACGGAATACGAAAATGAGATCGAGAAGCTCACTGAAGAAATGGAAAAACTATAGAATACGGGAAGTTCGTTTGGTTCTTGTTCTGTCAACGAGATTCGCTGACACCGCTGCTGGCCGCTGCTCTGTTCGTCTCTGCAAAATATGAATTTCTAGTATTTATAATACTTGTATTTTTTTTTGTTTACATTAACAGTACAATGCTATATACTTTCACGAGGTCGTGTAAATTTTGCTTGTCTACGCTTTTTGGCATTACTTCTTTGATCAAGATTCTTCGTATTAGCGGATTATAAGTGTTCTTACCTCATGTTAGCAATTATTATATGAGATGCGGATTACCCTGTGAACTGTGTATGCTGAATAAAGACCTTTGACCTGTCTCATTTCAATTACAAAGTTTACAAGAGTGGAAAAATTTGGACTACTTGCATTTTCGATACGAATAGAAGATGGTCGTATATGAAGTACCGCAGCTATTCACCTTAACTCATCCTCTTAAAAATTCAGCTGTAAAATGGCGCTAAGTCATTCATTATAAAGAACAGAAACAACATGGAGACGTTGTATAGGCCTTAGATTTTCCGTCTAAGAACGACTGCTGTTTCATAAAGATATTAACTTAGCGTACAAACTTGGCAAACTAAAATTTACCTTCAAAAATATTTTGCTACAACTTCCAGCCTAGGAATTTTTATTTTTTTAAAATCTTCCTGGTCCTATCTATACCAAAAAACATTTTCGAGAAGGCTCCGTTCTCTTTCCTTTGTTAATTAACAGGTGTGAGATAATCAATATGTCATGTCAAGATGCCAATCGCCTCTGTTCAAACAGTTGATAAATACCACCCCAGATATGAAGTGGAGATTGGGGCTATTCCTTTCCCACTGGGAGTAAGAGCTTTTCTACATTTTATAAGAAATGGAATTGGAATCTATACGATTTCAAAAAGGCTAATTTCGCAAGTACTACCTTACTCCATTTCATAAAGTTTAACGTTTGCTTATCCTCAGTCCAGAAGTAAGCCACCCAACATACTGAAGTTTAGTGTGGACGTGTTTCTCATATTTTCTACCGACATAAGACAACAATTTTCAAAGCTGGAAATAACTAGGGCAAAAAAAGAATAATTTCACATTTTCATTGCAACCCTTGTTAAATGCTAAT
>KN550476.1:4598-25887 GCA_000797555.1 Oesophagostomum dentatum | reverse complement strand
CAAACTCGAAAACATCTACCGCTAACTGCCGACATGACTTGAAATGCTTAAAATAAATGAATGCTTGCGATGTTTTTCTGACGAGAATTATCAACTTCTGCGATTTAGTCTCTGCAAGTATAACGGAACCTTTAGGGTAAGCCGTCGCCGATATGAACAGCATATTTACAAACAGCTTCATTGGTCTTAAACAGTTATTTCCGAACTAAGTTAAGGATCCCTTCCTCTAAGCAAAAGAGAGTTTCATTCCAAGACAAAGTAATGAAAGCGTGACCTGAAGCCGTAGTAAAACACTGAGATTTATAAGCGATAATTTGAAGTCAAACTATATCTGTGTTCAAAAATTACGTAGAAGCTTTCAATCGAAACCTTCTTCTGTCCAAGTCAAATCTGCGTTACGCGCAGAAATAGATGAAAATTCAAAAAAGTGGTCCAAAATGAACGTGAACACTAAGATGGGAAGTCTCTTTAAATTATGAACTTCTATGGTCTAAATGCTTTTAATGTGTTCGATCTGTTTTTTTTTCATACTTCTACCCTATTAGTCAATAAAATCCAATGCCTGTTAATGTTTCTGCTTCAACAAAACGTGGCAGCGCCATTCAAGCAGTCATGGCAGCAGGGAGTCAGCGCAATCTCCGAAAGATGGTAATTTCCAAATTTTAGATTGTAGGAGCTAGAAAAAGAAGACTTTTTCTTGACTATATAATTTCTATTTTGACTCTGATACAACGCATCTGTACTGACAGTTGCTTGCAAAGAGAAGCTATCAACGTTGAGTAAGAAGTGAAATAGACGTGATCATTTTTCGTTGGATATAAAGAACCGTAAACTACATGTTGTCTCGCTAAAGCACCTCCCTCATGTGCTTTCTGGCACACAGCAAGGCTGACCTGGAATTGGTTCATGTAATCAAGTTGTCCTGTGTCCACTCTATCAACCAAGATACTGTATTAGGTCTGTCTTTTTTAATAATTCGTCTGTTCCGAAGTTTTGTTGAATTTTTTTTCCAAAATAGGCTGTGATTTGTATACTGGCTAGATGTACATTTTTAAATCTAGTATAGTGATATCAGTACCCAAAAAATTTCTGCATAATGGTACGAGATCAACGATTAATAGATAGGAAATTTACTGACTGCGAAAAAATGCGCTAATAACTATCTTGTTTTAGATTCTTCCTCATCCGCTGTATCTTGGACAGGAGAGTTACTTCAACATAGCTGTAATTGAGCTTGTTGAAAATGTTGACAGGAATAATGCGCGACCTATATGCTTACCCAAACAATGGGACCCATTGGACCTCAATATGACTCTTATCGGATTTGGAAGATACGGTAAAGTAGATTTTCATTTATTACCGCTAATACTGGGTTACTACAGAGGATATTAAGCCGGCTTGTGACAATAACCCCAAGAGCATATATTGTAGAATAACTTTATAAAGAATACGTTGCTCACATATTTTCTCCGTTGTTAAAGGCGGCATCCAACGAAAAAAAAAACGTAATCTAGCTCCATTGAAAGGGGGCAAATGAACCCCTACCTTATCAGGATATGGCTCAAAATCAATAAAGTCTACAAAAGAACCCATTTTTTTTGAAGTCTCGTTTCTTGCCATGACGTCGCAACTTGTACGAGTATTTCATTTTGTCCTACTAGGAGAAGCGAACTTTATGTATGTCTGACCTGTCGCTGTGTTCCTCCTAGATGACAACTCGTCCACATAGGGGTCTGCTCCATCAGCGCAGGTTTTTTTTTATACAAAACAAACTTGTTGAGACGCACTGGAATTCAGCTAAGCTAAAGTTTGAAATGAGAGGTGCTTTAAAATAGCTCGGCGATACATCAGTACAGAAGACTGATAAATCAGGCGCAGTCGATTTCGCAACTGTGTTCTTCTCGAAATGGAGCAGTTGTTGTTGTTTTTTTTTTCTTAATGGAGCTCTTGGTGGCCGCTCGGCCAACGAACCTGATTGACTGGCCGCCCAGCCTGTGGGGTCATTTTTCCACGCATTTAGGGCTTCCGCCGGGCCGGATTACCGACAACCGCCGGCCGACACCTGAGTAAAGGCAGCGTACGCGGAAATCTTCGATTTTGAGATTCTGGTATGGAATGAAAGAAGACAGTGGCCTGAGTACGGCTCACCGTGCAAGTGTTCAATACTGCCTTCGAACGCTGGAAAACAGCTTTTTGTGTGAAAAAAAAACACACACAGATGCGCACTAATAGTCTTCTTTTTACAGCGCATTTAGACAAATTTAAAGTATATTGTCATTGAAGGTGTACTGAGGAGGCCTTGTCTTTCAACGCATGCCAAAGCTGGGAACAATCAGCTTGATTTGGTCGCTTTCCTGCGCCTCCTGTTTTTGCATCTAAAACTTACCTTTGAACGAACTCTCAGGCAGCTACCGGTGTCTCACTTTTGAATGGTACGAAAGATCAACGCCTCTTCAGTGCAGTTGTAACGGTACTATATTCCAAACAAGTCTGAGATTCCTGCTTGCCGGACGTCAGACTTTTCGGGGTGCTCGCTTCAGTCGCAGTTCCGGAACAACATTGTGGTTTTTGTGAAGAAGGCGCGAATAACTTTCGGAAATCCTACCTTATAATGAGAAAAAACTCAAGCTTTTGTGATAAAGGTAAGAAGAAAGAAGGGATGTTGCTACATGCGCGGATTTTTAAGACACAAACGTGAAGGCGCCGTTATTTCAAGAAAATTTTTAGAAATTGCAAAGCCAATTCCACTCATTTGTCTAAAAAGGATGCATCAGCTACAAACAGGTCAACTTAGTGCTTTATGCATATCGGTAAAAGTAAAGGCGGAGGAAGCTTTAGTGTCCGGGAAGAAAACCAGTACAGATTTGAAAAATAACCGTTTCGGAGTTCTTCTGCTGTCGGATCTCGCACTTTTTCTGTAGCTTTCCTTGCTCGCACTGTTGAAATTCCGCTACTATTCTCATAGCGAAGCGGGCGCTTTTCCAGTAACTTTACCTATTATTTTGAGCAAATGCAAGCTTTTTCTATCAAGCTCAACAGCAGGGAAAGACAAGATGTACTGTATCAAGAATTTTAACGATTGCAAACTGCAAAACGCTACTCTAATACCTCTTTAAAATGGCACAGCTAGACGATTCCTTGCCTTTATCTCTGCCAGACTAAGTCACCACCCATTAAGAACCCGGTTGTCTATTTACTGCGTACTGGCTCTACAATGATAGACCAACGCTGATATTTGATAGCGAACACGGTTAATTTGGTAAACAACCAAGCCTATTCCTGAGAAGGAAGAAAAAAGTGCTATTTTGGAAGACACCTTTTTTGAAGTGATGAGAAAACATAAAGAGGTAGTGCACATTTCGTCATCATTCTGAACTCATGCAGATAAATTTCAAAGCTTATTGCTTAACAGGGTCTGAGAAAAAGTCCGTTACCAACATCTTGAGCCGATTACTAAGTAGATAGATTTGTCTAAATGCGTTAAAAAAGCTACTAAAAAATCTGTTTTTTTAGCATTCGAAGGCAGAATTGAGCATGCTCTGCGACAGCTGTACGCATTGTGTTGTCTTCTTTCATTCTATACTAAAATCCCAAGAAAGAAGGTTACTGCGTACGCTGCTTTTAAGACATGCGAATAGAGTGTTTTTTGTCTCTGCAACAAAACTGCAATCAAATCGAAGCACCATGACTTATAATAAAGCGTGGGCGTTAGCATGTGCGTGTATGTGTGTGTGTGTTTGTGTGTGCGTCGGTTGGTCACAAAATTCGCTAACTTTGCGTAAAAGAGTCCTAGACCGCTGAAATTCGGCACATGGTTGCGCCGCCGACTATCTCACAGGTCTGCTACGTCTGAATATTTTGGCGCAAATGACGCCAAGTTATGCGCCGCAGAGTGACGCCAAATTTCGCCGCGAATTCCTTTGAAGTACAGGAAGAAGCTTTTACTCATGAAAACTCTATTAAAGACGGAAAAGACGTCCTTCTACGTGTCTTTAACCTTGTGGAGCTACAACGCATATCTGCGCCGTGTTGCGTGGTGCCAAAGAGCGACAAAGATCTATAGGAGAAGGCACCTGCCAAAAATTATTGTATATTTGCTGTCAGAGGAAGCTTAAAGAGGAGTAATAAGTGTTGTAAAGAGAGCAGGGCTTGCGTCATATACCTATGACGTATTCTTTTGGGAACGCATGTGTGCGCGGAGTTTTGCGCCGTTGAGCAATGATGGGCAAAGGAGTAAGCGTTGAAGAATCATATACCTTCACAAAAGCGCCAATCGAAGAGATTGTTGTAGTTTGTGTGGCATCGACTGCGGAAGATATCTTCGACGTCTCTAAGCCACAGCTCATGTATGCGCCAGATTGCACGACGCTGAATATTTGTGGGAGTTAGAGCTTGAGTCGTCGGCGACTGTAGCTAATGGATGCGATTCAAGAGATGACGACTATAGGACCTCTTATATGTAAAAGGCCCAGAGCGCCGTCACCAAGTTGCAGGAGGTTGAGACTTATGTGCAGAGGACGGAACCGGTGTGTAGGAGGTCTGCAGGAGGACGGGAACAATGTGCAGGAGGTCGGGGTGAATCTGCAGAACGTCGGGACCGACGTGCAGGAGGTCAGCACAGATGTGCGGGACGTCGGACCGAGGGGCGGTCAGAAAATCGGTGGAGCGTTGGCACCGTATATAATATAACGCTTAATCAAAAGCAGATTCAAAACATTGATCGGCCGACTGATTATCAAACAATAGCCAGTTAATAAATCGATGATTAACGACGGCGTTGAGATAAGCAGCATGCGTATGTGTTGAAAGGAAATGGTGCGAGCAAAGCGAGCACTCCAGCAAGTCTAGAAGTCCGGCGGAGCCGGACGATTAGACTTGTTTATAATGTACATCATAACCGAAAGAATATGAAAGAAAAATCTTTTGCTGTATGTATATATATTACGGCTCTTTTATTTACTTAGTTTTTCTTGTCTTTTCCGAAAACGTCAGCGTTAACTCCTGTTATTGTCTGATAGTTAAGGTTACGTACCTTAGCACAAGCGACATGTTAGCTTATTTTGCAAGAATGGATAATCTGTTTTATTACTATGGTTAGTTTTACCTGCCGTTTGAGGGGCTCCTGGCTTTATTGAAGGTGCGACCCAGTACAACATTTACATTACATCCCGTTCCAAAAACAGTAGCGCTCAAAAGTATTTGAGCACCCCATTTTTGCATGTTAATGTTATTCGTCAAATCTTTTCATGTGAGCCAATCAAGCGGAAAATTATGGGAAGTGTTTTAGGAGCAGGCCTGCGCTAGTTAATGTTAGGTGAACAGCTTCGCTGCGCTATTTAAGCGAACTATACGTAGCCCGATTCAATTTTTGTCGCTTTTCGAAATTCGCTAATAGCATTAAAAGCTATTTAAAAGAGTAAAAATATGCATTATATACCAAACGTCTTTTTGCATCTTATGGTTTATAGTACAGTGCCCCAAAAAAGTCCTCGCGATTTTTTCAAAACACTGCAGCTTTGCAAAGAGTTATCGGATCGGCGTAAAATTTTGATATGACATGGCCCCAAGCCTCTAGTTTGCAATAGTGCAGTAACACCCAGTTCCGTTACTTCATATCTGGAATACGATTCTAGACGTGAAAGTAGTCAATTTCGAAGCCTACAGTTTCCCCAAGAGTGATCACAGGGCGTCGAAATTTTTATGCTGGATTGCAGATGGGCAGTAGACCACAAAACCATAGAAGACTGGTCTGGAAAAAATTTGAGTGAATTATGGGGATGCCCGGAAATTACCCAGTTTTTACCATCTTTACCCCCTCTTTCGCCCCGATTACAATCTTTTACCACATTCAATGTGCAGCTGTATACAACTGAAGGTGCTCTACTGGAACGTGTATGAAATGCTTCATCTTACTAACTCTTGGCAGAAATAAAATTGCTATTTTGGTCCCTTAATATTTCGGCAATCTGTCGACAAAAATTTGTGAAACCATGTAAGGAGGCGTCATAGATCTTCGAGACTCTAAGCCCTTTAAATCATGGGCAAGAAAATTTTTTAGAGCTCTTTAGGCGTGTCTGAACAGGCGCCACCACGATCCAAAAAGGGGGCGTGGCCAAGTTAGCCGTTCGACTGATGGAGAGGAGGAGGCACAAAAGCTTTCCAGAATACACATCGGAACCCACTCTTTCAAGTGCAATAAAAATATGAGGCGAAAGCTACATTCTGGAAAGCTTTTGTGCCTCCTCCTCTCCATCAGTCGAACGGCTACCTTGGCCACGCCCCCTTTTTGGATCGTGGTGGCGCCTGTTCAGACACGCCTAAAGAGCTCCAAAAAATTTTCTCGCCCATGATTTAAAGGGCTTGGAGTCTCGAAGATCTATGACTCCACCTTACATCGTTTCAGGAATTTCTGTCGACAGATTACCGAAATATTAAGAGGCCAAAATAGCAACTTTATTTCTGCTAAGAGTTGGTGAAATGAAGCATTTTATGTTCAGTAGAACATCTTCAGTTGTATACAGCTGCACATTGAATGTGGTAAAAGATTGTAATCGGGGCGAAAGAGGGGGTAAAGATGGTAAAAACTGGGTAATTTCCGGGCATCCCCATAACTCACTCAAATTTTTTCCGGACCAGTCTTCTATGCTTTTGTGGTCTACTGCCCATCTGCAATCCAACATAAAAATTTGGACGCCCTGTGATCACTCTTGGGGAAACTGTAGGCTTCGAAATTGACTACTTTCACGTCCAGAATCGTATTCCAGAGATGAAGTAACGGAACTGGGTGTTACTGCACTATTGCAAACTAGAGGCTTGGGGCCATGTCATATCAAAATTTTACGGCGATCTGATGACTCTTTGCAAAGTTGCAGTGTTTTGAAAAAATCGCGAAGACTTTTTTGGGGCACTGTATACTCCAAAACCCTCTGTCCCAATATAGAAATAAATTAGAAATTGGCTTGATCGATTCTTTCTAAAATTTTCTCATCTTCTCATTCGAATAAGAGGGCAGTTTTGCAGACCCCAAACAAAGCCTGTAAAGCTTTCTCAAGAATCATGAAAAAAAAACACGGATGCATGACAGGGATTCTTATTCTCTAAAATATCCGCAAATCAATTTTTTCCGATTTTGGAATCCGCACATTTTGATGCAGATTTCATCTGCAGAGGACGACCACGAAGCGCAAAATTTATGCTAGATTCTTTGGAGGTCCAGACAGCAAACCAGACATGAAACAGCGCTGGTACATCATTTAGTAATGAGAAAGATTTTTTTTTTTTGAAAAACTAGGCAAATTCGATCTTGAAGGGCATAACTTTTCTCACAGACGTTCTTCGGCGAACCTCAAGTGCTCATAAAACACCTCATTTAGTCATCCCAGAAAAGCATAAAATTCATAATGTTAGCTTGCCTCTAATACGGAAAATAAAAAACTAATCGTAAACCCAAAAATAGGGTGTTCAAATACTTCCGGTCGCTACTGTATGTCTGATTTGAGATTAGCTAAAGTTTGGTAGTTCGGATCAAATGTACCTGAAAAAACTTGTTCGTAACTGCCCTTAAAATGGGCAGCTTTGCAGAGGGATATATAGAAGCCCCCGGTTGAAGCCTTAGTGATTGAGGAATCGGTGGCGCCTTGTTAAATGAATCTTGTTAAAAAATAACTGAGTTTTTTTTGCAGTCTGTTTAAGAACTTAGTCGTCATCCTATTACTTGTTCCCGGAAGCGCTGGTTCAGACTTCGCGTGTTCCGAAGCGGGATAACGCTAGCTCAGGTTCTTTAAAATTGTTTGCTGCTATGAATTGGGTTTGCAGGGCAACCTTCCTTTCGAAAGCATTGCCCCAAAAACAAGAACTTTTATCACGCTCACCTTTCCTTTTTATATGAACGAGATTATATCAGTAGTTAGGGAGGTCATCGCGACAAAACTGCTGATCGTTTTAATTCACGTGATTTTTGTTCCCGATTCATTTACAGTCGTCATTTTTTTGCTGCTGGTAATAATGAGGCGAAACAATTGAGGAGAAATTAGAATATCTAAAGATGACGAAAAATCCTATTTTAACATTTTTGGCTATGTTGCGTTCTTTGGAAAGTCGTAGTCTTCGCGAATATTCGAGTAGTATTCACTGCTTGAATATTCGGAAAGTCGAATTTTCGAAAGTTATTCGAAAATTCGACTTTTCAAGTATTTGAGTAGTCGAATATTGGAAAGCTCCAATGTTCGATCGTTATCAGTGTGTCCGAATGTTCGACAACTAGCAGCATTAGATGTTAAGAATGATAAGGAACCATATAATTGTTTTCAGCGTTAAAAGGATACTCGGACACACTGATAACGATACAGTACTTTGAAAGTCATGAAAACCCTGAAAACTTCCTCTTTTATATTCCTGCCCTTTTTGTTGCCTTAAAACGAGCTGTCCGTTCCTGGTGCACCTCGCAGATCTTGGACAGTTAATCCTGCTGCCTTTGTTGTGTAGAGAAGCACTACTACAGCTCATATCTACTATTTCGTTATACGAATGCTTGCAACAGAAGTTCTGAATTTCTGCTATTATGCAAATTCGCCTTGGGACGCTTATAACCTTTAGTCTCTAACTTTTTTCCAAGTCTTTCAACTGTACTCCGGCAGCTGGTAATGTTTTTTACATTTACCTATCTTCTCCTAAAAGTTCATTTTGTGGCATTTCAGCTTTGTTACGGCTTTGCTTCGGGGAGCAACATATGAGCATGCTGCTAGCTGGTCAAGCTGTTCCACTGCATCTTAAAACAATTGCTCGGCAGAATTCGATCTCACCCCAATTTGCGCTGACTTCAATACGGCTTGGGCACGTGCACTCGATTTCGCTGAAAAAGGGAGAGAACATTTTCAGCGTGTATGCTGCCTTTAAAGCGGCAATTGTAAGAAATAGTGCATGGACATAATAAACTCTTTAACTTATGCCTAGTGTGAGATTCGCCCGAGGGATGAAAGTCTTAAAGCTGCATTCAAATCCGGCCTAATAGACTTATTCGGTCTTTCCGCAGTTAACATGCCAAATAATCATGGTTTTTGAACTTGGTACCTCAGGTAACCTACCTTAGACGAAATTAGCTAAAAATAAGAACTTCGCTTTTTCGATCGTTACCGCTGTATTAGCGTATGTAGGTTACGTTTCGAAGTCCGATGGTGAAGCCAAAACCTCTCCATATAGACTTTATAAATGTCCGCCCGAATAATATCCTGACAAAGAAAAGCGCTCCGCTCCAGATAGCACACTATACGCAACTGTGCAGTCTCGCGTACAAGAGTAATTCGCTTGTTTCACGCTTACTGTTAAGGCTTCGTGTCGCATTCTGCTCAAGGAAATAAAAAAGTCTCATGATCCTACTTGTAGCCAATCCAAAATGCTGCGGAATTGTGCAGTTACGCGCGACGTATTTCCTATCTATTCAAGTGCCTTGCTTAGAAACAATTTGAATGGACATTTTTGAACCTGGACTATCTCTCACGTTTTTCCTCCTTCAGAAAGTTTAGGAGCTCAGAATGCGTTCTGGTGGCCGCGTTTACAATCATCAGGAAACTTCGGCGCTAAAGAAATGGTTATCAGTTTCCTAAACTAGATCCCAATGCGGCATGAGTTTCGCGCGACTTCCATTCAATCTTGTCCTCGTATCAGTTTAGGGTAAAGACAGTAATTGATACAGAAAAAAAACAGTGCAATGATGCAGTAATTAATACAAAAGAATAATAGCAAAATAAATAGTTTTTCTTAGCTGAGAGGACAGGTACTGAAGACGTGATGCGAACTATGGAGTTAACGCTGAATGTGAGTGCGACAGACATGCAACGTGGTCTAATCGTAACCCACGGAATTGGAAAAAAGATATGCTGGGTTAGATTTCTTCTTTGTTCAAGCTTTCTTTTTTCACTTTCTCATTAAACGCTGTTTTGAGATAATAGTGTTGTGCAAAACTGTCACATTCCTATCTTCTTCGTCAGTTTAGTAAATCATTTTTTTGAAAAGCACGAAAGTTAGGAAGACAGAGACATCTACTGCAAGCCGTCATTTACAGGCATCGGCGGAACAGGACCGCTCCGCGGTCCTGCTCCACTAATTCGAGCAGCTTCGTTGTTGCGCTGAGAGCGACTACAGTGCGGTGCATGAATCTTGGAAAATGGACGGTGCGATGGTGCGGCACCGTTGCTCGTCGTCGCACGATGACGACGGCTCCGTAATGACCAACCCAACCGGCAAACATTTTGCAAATGAATCGATAGGTCTTATAAACCCATATATGGTATATAGTATATACTAACAAAGTGTACTCTAACATATCAAAAACATTCCGGAAAGTTCCTTTTTTGCGAAGCTGTGAAGAAAATTGGTTTCTCAGCTAAAAAGTAGTTTCACTCAGGGCGCAGCACCATCTGGAAAAACTCATTTCCAGCTACTAAGATCCCCCCAAAAATAACTGCTCGATTGCGAAGACTTCATGAGCCCGGTAGCACTTTCACTGCCTTCAAAATACAATAGTAATGATGCAATTTCAAACGAGTTTTGGCGCGAGTTGCAGTTGGGCGCGGTTTAGCATAGGGGTGCGGCGGCTCGAACTTTCTTTGAAAACCTTTTCTTAAAAAAGGCAGAAGGTGATTTGCGGAGACTTGATGTGTAAAAGTGTAATAGAACCTGAACATCAACCCTGCAAAGTAGTGTCCTTGGTTTTAGTTTTTCCGCTTTCATTTTTGAAGAAGATGCTCCCAGCTGGGTGCGCGTTGGAAAATTTTCGGGTTTTATCAAAAGAACGGGTCTTTTTCTAATACGAAGATGGAAAAACTAAAACGAAGGTTGTCTTTTGTATTGTATAAATTAGGAAAAAGACTGCATCTACACCAAAATTGTGGGCAGAAATACTGAATGTAAAAGGAGAAAAATGTGTTTTTGTATTGGAGCGCGATAACTACTACCGAGTGCTAGCTGAGGCCGCAGACTGAGCTGAACTTTGCGCTGTTCTGCCTTTGACTCTAACTCCTGACACACTCTTTTCTCTACAAAAAGTCATTGTAATAGGGATATCTTCAGCAGTACTAAGAAAATTTCGGTCATCTGCGTCGGCCGACAAACTGGTTCATCGGCTCGGTCAGCGAAAGCTACGAAGTTCTGTTGGATTTCTTTCCAACACTAGCTGCGCCTTGGTTTCAGTGGTTTGTTTCAATCCCTAAACATGTTCTTGCGATGATAATCCCTTAATTCGTGGAAACTTTAACACGATGAAACAGTGAGAATGTTAAATCGATAATTTTAAGTCCGTCGCTCTCAGTTTTGATCTGATTTATGAAAAGTAATATCAATGTCCCCAACGCGTCTCGTTCTGGCGAAATTTCAGCGCTTTTTCCATGTTTCGAGTTAACCTATGGAGGAATGAGAAAGTCACCTGGAAGTTGTTCTTCATCTTCAATAGCTCACGCTTACTACAATACATCGGTAAATTGATACAGTGCTCCAGATTCTCTGATTTTAACTCCAGGTGAAGGTCCCATTTTATTCGGAGTTAGTTCTGTAGCGAGATTCAGTCATGTTTTACAGAAATTTCTGTCATCCGAGGCAATCTATTCTGTGCATTTTCGTACCATGACCCAGCCTACTCCTCGCACCTCGGAAGAGGCATAGCGCCTTGGATAGGTTGCAAGCGATTTCTTGTAGAGGATGTGCGGAATGCATAGAGCAGTTAATTTCAGATTGTGCAAGCGACATAGAGCTAAAGTTTTCTTTTATAAAGACAGTGCAAAACAAAGCACGTTCCTAATAAAACTTTCATTTTAAAAAATCTAAGTTCTGCTGTTGGGAACGGCTGCCAGATTGCCTCTCGATCAGTTGAATGCAGAACTGCAATTTTTAGACATTAGAACTGCGGTATAATCTAACTTCGTTTTTTTTTTGCAGAAACCTGTAAAACCTTCTGGAACATTCCGCGGTTGGGATGTATAAAGGGGGTACAAAGGACTACTCATTAGTGTAGTCAACGTCTCAATGACTTCAACAAGCAGCGAATCTACAACAATTTCACGAAAAGGTCTCTGCCTGCTTATTCTTCACGAGTACCTTCTCGGTAGTTCTGTGCGCGTGGCTACCAATCGAATCAATCAGTCATTGAGTGGGGCACGATTCCAAATCTATGGTCATTTGGTGGTATCAGCATTTCGATGAAGTCGACCTCGACATTGTGAAAGCTGCAATTGAAGAGAATCCCCGTCAGTCAAGCCGGTACCGTACAGAGCGACTCGGACATTTTCAATCCACGGCTATTCACTATCTCCGCGACCTCGGGTTTGTCTGGAATATGCCCATCTGGATCTCACACCAACTCTCCGCTACACAGCTCTAGTTGCGGTCTGACATCGCGGCTTCACTTCTCTCGTTTAAACGGATGACGCGTGGCGCATCCTAATCACAAGTGATGAGAAGTGGACGCTCTACGACTTACGTCAACTACCACCACGGTCGGCAGTGGCTGAAGCCAGGCGATTCTGGAGTTCCGACGCCGAAAAGCGATCCACATTCGAAGAAGGTCATTTTTTTGCGTCTGGTGGTACAAGACCGGCAGGATCCACTGAGAACTCCTGCCCCAAATGCAATGACCTCTACTGCAGGCAGCTTGACACTTTAACGGCGAAACTTCGCGGAAAAATGGACCGAGTCTTTTTTCTCCACGGTAACGCTCGTCCACATGTGGCAAAGTCAACGCGTCAGAACCCAGGATCTCGGTTGGATGACGTTCCCTCACCAACCGTATTTTCCGAATATGGCTCCGACTAACTACCACCTACACTGCTGGTTATAATTTTACACCGACTCAGATTTTTAAGTTTTTTCAAAAACTGTGAAGGGTCTGCAGAAAACCTTTTACCAGGGAATGATACTTAGCATAAACTCGAATAATACAAACGACGTATATAGTAAAAATCCCCGTGTTCTCTTTAGTACAAATCCAAAAAAAATCACCTCCCCTAACCTTGATGTGAATCAGTTACAGCGTTTTGAATTTTCCGCAACTGCAATGGTTATGATGGTCTATTCTATATTATTGTGCACGGAAAAGCAGGAAATCTTTCGAGAATATGGAGAGAAGCTGTGTGTAGTGTTCTTAGATCCTTGTACAGTAGCAAGTACTTTTAATACGCATGGAATCACTGTTTTTATCCGACTAATAGCTCGGAAACTGCTTTTTTAGAAGTGCTGTGCGCCGATTTTGAAGCTATATAACTCCATCACATATAGGTTAGGGGTGGAGATTTTTTTGGATATTTACTAAACAGGGCACGAAGATTTTTACCATATACATCGTTTATACCGTTCGAGTTCACGCTGAGTATCATCCCCTGGTTAGTGACAGAGTGGGCATCGATAGAAGATGATAGAACAACAAAAAACTGGTATGCTAAATGATCACTTTTTGAAAGTTCAATTCTTATAGAAAAGTGCACTTGGCAGCTTGTCATAATTTCACAGCCACCAGATAATATAAGATAAACGGTCTTCTGACAGCCGCTTTTTCTTCTCGCATCTACTCGAGCAGTCATATGAGTAAGGAAAAAGCCTTCCCGACCACGAAAAAAGACAACTTGAAATACTGTTTGGAGAAATTGAAGCACTGCGAGGAAAATCGACCGTTCCTATTACACCAGCGGATCCAGACCGCTCTGCGGTCCTGCTCCGCTGGTTTGAACGGCTTTGCCGTTCTTTTTGTTTCTCCTATTTCTACTCTTTTTCCATTCAGGGTATAGAATGGGCATTACATACGCCCTAGACAATGGCTGGAGAACTCACTACTCCTACCAATGCCTTACAGTGAACTCTACGCAGGAGGCCCGCTTCCGCACATGTAGTGCATACGCGGAACGGACCATCCACCCGACTGATGGCGCGCACGCGTCGGACGGGTGTGGTCCCACCCTAGACAATGGCTGGAAAACTCACTACTCCTACCAATGCCTTACAGTGAACTCTACTCATACTTAGCAACCTTTATATACGGTGGTGATATTATTTTGATTTCTTCACTGAAAACAACTCTTGCACGCTTGACACGTTGGAGAAACGAAAAGTGGTAGGGTCGGGTTCACACACCGGATGGTTCACATGCCGAGCGGCGCAGGCGCTGGACGGCCCGCACTTTGGCCAGCGCCCACACCGGACGGCGCGCATACCTGACAGCGCACACGCCAGAGGGCCGTGTACATGCTTGGCGGCGCAAGCGCCGGACGGCGCACGCATTGGACGGACCGTCCACCCGACTGACGGCGCGCACGAGTCGGACGGATGTGGTACTATCCTAGGCAATGGCAGGAGAACTCACTGCTCCTACCAATGCCTTACAGTGAACTCTACTCATGCTTAGCAGCCTTTATATACGGTGATGATATTATTTTGATTTCTTCACTGAAAACAACTCTTACACGTTCGACACGTATACTGAAGAAACGAAAAGTGGTCCGAAACAGGCTTGAAACTTAATAAAATTGAAAATCTGCCACCGTTTTGTGTACAAGTCTGTCCGCCCGGCTTCGCCGGGCTTCCAGACTTGCTAGAGTGCTCGCTTCGCTCGCACCACGTTATTTCCCACTAACAAACATGCATATTGCACCACCTCATCTGTTATCTATCCGACCAACGGCCGATCAATAAGTCGATAATTTATTGAGGAGTGGTGTGGTGCAACATGTCCAATCGATTCTTGATAATCCTTTCGATTCGCTACCGGCTGATGCATCATAGGCGCTTACTTGGCCTCTTGTTCATTACCACTGCCGTCCTCCTGCGCATTGCTAGCGACCTGCATGTGGGACCCCACCTTCCCCACATCGGTCCCGACTACCTGCTTATCGGCAGTAGCTACCCCCTCCCCCAACATCGGTCCCTTCCCCCTGCACTCCAGTCCCCACCTTCTGCCCTTCGGTCCCGTCCTATACCTCCTATACATCGGTCCCGACCTCCTGCTCATCGGTCCCGTGCTCCTCCTCATCGGTCTCGGCCTCGTGCACATCGGTCCCGACCTCCTGCTCATCGGTCCCGTGCTCCTCCTCATCGGTCTCGGCCTCGTGCACAACGGTCTCGGCCTCCTGCACATCGGTCTCGACCTCCCGCACATTGATCCCGACCTCCTGAGCATCGGTCCCGAGCTTCTACACATCAGTACCTAGCTCCTGCACATCCGTCACTGCTTTAGGCATCCGACGTGGGAATCGTTTTTGGATCCTGCTCATCGATATAAAGCTCTCTGACAGCGCTAACGGCCTTCCTCGCCTATACATTTAGAGTCGCCATTATCGCTATCGCCTGAGATCGCTACGGTCGCCGGCGACTCAAAGTTTCAATGGCCCAAATACCCAGCGCCATGTAATTTGATACACACATGCGCTGCTGCATAGAGATCTCGAATATATTTCCCACATCCGATGGTCCTTATATGGAGCTAATTTTGCCGATTGAGGTTACCTGTAAAGGACATAGCTTCTCCTATCCTAACACCCCTGTCTCCGGTCACTCAATGCCGCAAAACTCAGCGCACAAAAGCGCCTCGATGTGGAAGTACTGGAATAGTTGACACAGGTCCAACCCTATCTATGCAGTCAATTTCGCCCCTTTGCGCCTTCTTTGACGTCAAATACGCGAATTTCAAAGCCCCACGCCAGCCTCCTTCCGCAGGCACCGTTACTTGGCGCCACGTAACTTGGCGCAGATTTGAGCTAGAGCGCGGAGACGCTGAGTATATTTGAAGGTATATCTAGCGAGCTTATACTACAAATTTCGCTTGTGTAGGTTTCCTCCAGGAAGAAATACGTGCTTTTCAAGAGTTCAATCTGCCGCGAAATCCAGTCTTGGCGCCCTTTGGCGCCGCGTAACTTTGCGTATACATGCGCTACGCTAAGGAAACCTCGTGTATATCTGTGCCGGCATGAGAGACAGCTATGACAAAAATTTCAGCTTTCTAAGTTTCTTCTGCATAGAATAAATGAATTTCGTGACTGTCTGCGTGACACACACATACACACAGACACACATTTTCATCCTTAGCCCGTTATTATAAGTAATGATAATGATAGCTCGACACGCTGAACACGACGTGGTTTTGGTTTGCGCCGGGAGGATCTGGTTCTCTTGAAGACACATACTAACGCACACACAGATGAACTCCTAATTAATAGTATCTAGATAGCGGACTCTTACCTCAATAATCGATAGCATACGATTCTGAGAGGTTACTAACTGAGTCGTTCTCAGTTACCTTCGTGTTAGGCCGCTTGTCCGGACATGTGTAAAACTGGTGGAATAAAAGGTTGGTCAGCATGTATTTCGCGTCGATCTCACAGTGCTGTGCCTTAGACAAGGTCTAAACTTGAAGAAGCATGGGGAAAGCGTTTGGCAGTATACTGACATCGATACAGAACTGCTATCCCTTTCAGGCCCCTGAGGAAGGCGGTGTGTCGAAACGTAAGCTTGAATAAAGATATTCCACCTAACAACCTGTTTGGCAAAGTAACCCCGAAGATATCCTTGATGATGGTCTGCCGCTTATCGTGACATGGGGATGGAACTGCTAAGAAATACAGCAGTTTATCTGCTGACAGGGATACTTACGCCAAAATGGAGTTCGGCGTTGTGCATGAGGTGCTGCAGAAACTGTCCTAGAATCTGCTTTAACAAAGTTAGAGCCGTCTAAGCAATGTTGATCTCCACTCAAGCGTATGCTCTGCAAGAGGCAAACAACAGGCAGGTAATCGTGAGAAGTAAAAGATGCGACTCTTACCATCAGCGCTGACAAGCTCGCAATATGGAATGACGGCTATGCATAGACCTTGTCATTTGTTATGTATCTCTGTCGTCCCGCCGTATGATACTATTAGCAGAGTGAATAACTATATCGGCTATCCGCGGCTGAAGTTCTATGTTTCTTTTGTGAAGAAAAACTGTCTTCAATACATACGCGAAAACGATTTCTGGCACACTTTTAGTGAAAATATTACATATTTCAGGGCGATCAAGGCGGTCCCCTTTTCAAAATATACCAGACAAAGGCATATCTGCTTGGTGTTGCTAGTGACTCCACTGAAGTCCGCAATGCAGTTCTAGTTGAAGGTATAATTTTATTTAAGTTCTTTTTCTCAAGATCGAACAACTTCTTGGCCTGCAGTAAACCACCCGACGTCACAAACTCACAAGCTCGTGAGAAGTACGAGCAAGGTGCGAGGTATAGTGCTTGTCGCGGACTCTGAGCCCTCGTACGCCGGTCTACGCATCTCCGCGCTGGCGTCTCGACAGTGCAAGTTCGATCGATAGCGCAGAGAAGCTGTGCAGAGGTCCGTAGCTTCAGACGGTGCATGCGGGCTCAGAGTCCGCGACAAGCACTATAGCTTGCGGCTGTTTACATGCTGTGGGATAGGCGCGCGAGAGTGTGCCGACATCGGGACACTCACGACGACAGAAATGATAGGAAATAGTGCCCAAGCGCGAAGACGCAGCATGTTAGGAAATCCTCGTGTACGACAAGTTCGCAACAGCCATGAGCTCGTAAAATCAGCCATAGAGGATGTGTTCACATAGTCTACACTTAGTCCACGACGTGCCAGAAAATCATCTGTGCGCTTCACGCTTTTTGCCCATGTTTTAAAATTCCCTTCTTTTGTTCTCATTTCTTCTTTGT
Organism: Oesophagostomum dentatum; assembly: GCA_000797555.1. Taxonomy (NCBI): domain Eukaryota; kingdom Metazoa; phylum Nematoda; class Chromadorea; order Rhabditida; family Strongylidae; genus Oesophagostomum; species Oesophagostomum dentatum. The sequence goes on along the minus strand of KN550476.1, from coordinate 8,201 downwards.
CGCAAGTATTCTCGTTATGATTGATTGGCCTTTTTCCTCGTAGTTTCTTCGTCAATCTTTTTTTTGCTTTAAATTAATTTTCAAGATGTTTCACTGTCGTGTTCGCTTCTATGCTTCATTTCTACTGCTGTATACAGATGCGGCTTCGTGGTAGCAAAAAAACAGAGGTTCGTCGTCTTAGCTTGTCTTTTATTCCACGACTGTTCTCCCGGCTCTCTGTTACGTAGCTGAGACGTAGGCTGATACTGTCACCACGTCGAGGAGGCTACGGATCACCCACAGGGCGCTTGAGTGGTGTCTTCTGAAGTATAACCGTCGAACTCAAGATCAAGCCGTACGTCGTAGTTCTGATCTCAGAAGGATGTCCCGTCTACGCGATCCAGCGGAATATGTCTCGGAGGCGAAACGACGCTGATGGGCCGATCGTATCGTAAAAAGAACTGACGACGAGTGGACGAAAAGAACCATGGAGTGGATTCCAGAAAGACGTACTCGAGGACCTCATAAGAGGTAGGCGGAAGTGTTTGTAGAAAAGGTGGACCAGCTGAGAAATCAGCTGGGTACGGCTCAGGAATACGAATTGGAACTTGCGGACGGATCCAGTCACGAACTCTACATCTTAGAGCACGTTAGCGGGAGAACGAAACGAATGCAAGAAATGCTGGGGCCTGACGATTTGTTACGATAGGCCATCTAAGCACCTAAGCACTGCTTTGCATTCTGTGATACAAGTCGACTCGTGAGCCGCTTCGCGGCTCCTTGTCCAGTGCACAGTTAGCTTTCGGCGACTGTTATTCTGAATCAGCTTTCGATTATCTGCCAATCTATATACATATCACCCTACATCTGTGCGTTTGGAAGTTAGCAATTTTTTGATCGATTACCAATCCATGGGCCGATAATTGTCTGATTTTCTGGATCGGCTTTCGATTATCCACCATTCCCTGTGTATACTGTTGCAACGTTATGAGATGGGTAAATTATCGATTTATCGGCCGATTATCGATCGATGGACAATGCCGGGTGATGTTTCTGAATCAGCTTTCGATTATGCATCGATCCACATACATTTTACTTCACCATGGTGAAATCGGCATATTATTGATTTATTGATCGACTATTGGTTGATGGACCAACATCGAGTCATTTTTCTGAATCAGCTTTCGACTACGCGCGTCGATCCGTATACATATTACTTCACCGCCGTGAATCGGCATATTATCGATTTATTGATCGATTGTCGATCGATGGACCAACATCGAGTGGTTTTTTTTGAATCAGCTCTCTATGAGCTGTCGATCGATATGCACATTGTCTATGCTTACTCGGTCCCTTGTCGAGTGCTGGGAGAATTAACCAATCGATCAATACCTATCTTCAACATGGACAAACAGACACACACACACGCATACACACGCACGAACGCATAAGCATTTTATTATATAGGATACTTCGTTCTCATACTTGCTCTGATTCTGCCACTGTCGTTATCCCTTGGTGAGTCGGCCTCCATAACTTTTTGCACAGGGAACAACTAGTTTTTTTCATTCTTAACTACGCCCTAGCAAATAAACATGCATCATACGCATAGCTGCTCCAGTTTGGAATGTCACCGGTACAGTATAATAATATCTTCTTCGTGCTTTCATCTGTAATGTTCTCGGGAGACAAGTGCGAATAAGACGTAAGATTCCGTGGTAATCTTCCAGAACTTTTCAGAGCATTTGCGGACCAAGCTCATGACAACTCGAAACATGGCACGAGATTGCCACGAACTTGGCCAGAGCTCTTGCAGTCTGGCAACCTTCTTCGTAAAACTTCGCACCGCTAAAAAAACGTACACGAATCGTACACATGTTACGCCAGCAACACCCACCCAGGCTACGCTCCAGCAACACCACGTAATTCTCTGTAAAACCTCTCTGTCAGGGTCTCGCGTCAAGTTAATGAAAAATACAGGAGAGAAGCAAACACCAATAAAGTGAAGCAAACATTTCTATGTCAAAGCTATAAGCACCAATTTAACTGTGCTTGTATTGGCACATTGGCATTTACTTTTGACGTTTTTGGCTACTACTCGTTACTATTTATATTAGATGCGTAGTCCAATTCTACTTCAGTTATCTGTGGACAAGATTAAGACGATTCGCGCTAACTTTGCTTCGGTGGTACAACAAAAGGTCTTTATGATTTTTCGCTTGTAACTTCTTAGCTGACCCACTTTTAATCTCCAGTGTTAATGCAGATTTGATAAATGTTTATTAGAGACTATCTAGCTATTCGACAACAACTTTTTATTAGGCGATTGTGAGGAGGATTTCACACGAGTACGTATAGACGTAAATATTATAATATGTCTTGCTTAAGCCAAAAAATCTAGCACTTCTCTGCAGCTCCTCTTTAACTGGCGATGCCTAAAAAGTTATTATACTGTTCGAAATAATGAGTTTTTAAACTTATTCTTCTCATTAATTGTTGAGTTTTAGTGCAAAGCCTAATGATAGTTATTCCATTTCTTCTCCTTCGCTGTTAGCGTTCTTCATGAACTGTGTTTTCTTTTAATTTATTCCCAGTCTGAACCTCTTGCCTGCTTCGCTCAGTTCCTTCAACATCATCTCTGCCTCAGCGTTATTCCTCGAAAACAGAACGGTGTCATCCGCAAAACGAAGATTGGAGAAATCGTCCATCAACTCGTATGCCTCTTTCGTTCCACTCGAGCGACTTCATTGTCCACTACAGCGCGGCGGTAATAGCTTTAGCAAGACTGTGTTGCCATGACGTACTCCCTTCCTTTTTGATGGGTACTGAAGAGAGGCGATGGAAAAAGCGCTGCACACCGTTGTTGAGCAGTTCTTGTAGCAATCGACCAAAGTCTTCACGTAGGATCTGTCCACTCCGTCGTCCACTAATATTTACAGTATGGTTCGTCTCGATGTGGTCCAAGCAGCTGAAGTTTTCGCGAAATCCAGGCTACTCTTGAGGTTGAGCCTCATCCTGTTTTCTTGATATGCGAGTGAGGATGATCTTCGTGAACACCTTGTACAGTACGCTCAACAGGCATATCGTTCGGTAGTTTCGGATATCCTCAAGACTGCCCTTCTTGTACTTTAGAACGATACGTGAAGTCCTCCACTAATCCCGAACCCTGTGTATGATGTCACGTGTTCAGCTAGAATTTTGTGGAGGCGATGGCCACCAGCTCAAGGTGTGATCCGGTTCTGAGGCGTGCCCACCTTCATGGTGTCGACTGCGTCGCTTACTTCAGCAGAGGGAATCCGTGGTGGTTGTTCCGCCAATTGGGATGTTGGACTGTGACACAGGAGTTGACGAACGAAAGAGATTAGTGTAGAATCTTTCCATTATCGATTCCATCTCACAACGGCAAGGTGACACCGTTTCCCCAAGCATTCTATAAAGAACCCGAGCATACGCTTGCAGCTGATATAAGGTTTCGCATTCGCTCATCTCAAGTACCATAGGTTCTCAACCGTTTCGAACGAGAGCGACAAGTTAACATGAGACCGAAAAATTGAAGAGGCTTTAGGGAGCTACGCAAAGCGGCAGAATGCAGATCGATCCGAGTTCCTGTGAGCGACAAAGGGG
>KN550473.1:25529-38312 GCA_000797555.1 Oesophagostomum dentatum | reverse complement strand
CACAAATATGTTTGTAAAATCGAATAGGTTGGATTCCGCTGATCATAGCCATATAATTTTCACGATTTTTCCATGAAAATGAAGTGAGTTATAAGGATGCGACGCAAAAAACGCGACATTGCCCACATCGCGTCGTTTTTCCAAGCGACAGTGCAGGAATTGTAGTTCCCTCTTGATAAACTAATTATTTAGAAAAAAATCATGGTAGTTATTGATTGTGGTACACACAACAGTCAGTGGCGAGTGGCGAGTGGCAGAGAGTTTATTAGTGAAGGCCGGGGAAGGGGAGGCTTAAATTTCTCGATGGGTTTCAGTACATATTTTCAGCAAATCAGTTATTACAGCAGAAATAAGCGTTTATTTTTCCGGACAACTCACTGCAAAGATATTCGGGAAAAAGGAGTCTCATCCCAAAGCGTGGAGAAAGAAATGGGGAAGAAAACTAAAGAACTAAGCTTATATTGCCGCGAGTATACATGTCGATAGTGAGGTAAGTGAGTGAGGATCTCAAGCTTTTTATGTCAAGGTTCCAGTTCAATTTCACAACCCCTTACCTGGAAATTGGGATGCGCTTTTCATTAAGGCACCTGAACTATCCGTCTCTAGATCCTTCCTTTGCTACAGCATTACCCGTTTTGTAGGTAAGTTTCATTTGTGGGAGATCTTGCAGGGCCTCCTTTATTCTCATGCCAAAGAGACGGGACTAGGAATGGGCCAGAGTAAATTAGGCTATAGAAATATTAAAAATACTTTTTAAATACTGAAAACAAAGACAGGCATAAAAATAAAAGGATGTAGACATAAACAAATAAGCAAAAAATTTGGTCGCTTGTCAGCTGAACTACTGGCGGAGGCAGTTCGAGGGAGATGGGGGTCTCTGACCTACCTCTCATCCTCGATTCCCACGAACCGCCGCTGTTGGTACTTGTGACTTCACATCACTAAATGAAAATTGCAGGTTTATACACAATATTTGCGTAACTCTGCCGTCAGAGTTTGTAGGTGGAGGATCGTCACTTGAAGACAAGGACTAATTCCGACAAACAAGTGCGGAAATAGATGAAAAATGGAATGAAACACAATTTAAACAGAAAAACTGCTGTATGACTGCACAAATACCTCATCAAAAAACCGAATTTGACGTCTTACCCAACATTTTTATTCTTTTCAAATTTTGTTCTAACCAATTTCAAAATGTTAGAAATAAAAGACGACAAACCTCTTTTTCTAGAACGAATACTTTCTTCAAAGCAACCACGCGCTGCTCGTCTGGTGAACATTGCCAAATTCCACAGAACACTGAAAATAAAATGAGCTTTCGAAATTTGCTACCAAGGCCTTTTAAAAATTTATTCGTAGAATATGGAATGTCGAAACATTCAAAAGGAAACGACTATTCTGCAAAGAATACAATTCTTTTCTGGTCTGGTTATCTCGAATAGACTTATTCTCCATGTAAGTGAAATTTTGTACTCACATTAAATTGTTTTCACAGAAAAAAAGAAATTCCTTTGGCTATATACTCGTTATCGCTTGCAAAAATATTGAGAGGAAAAATTTGGAGCAAAAACTACTCAGGTTTTTTTATTGTTTTTATTTATTCAGCGTTAATGAACGCGTACCTGTGCATGGGGAAAGGTTATTTATTTAAAAACGCACAAAACTATTAACTGACCTGCTCCAAATGAGCCGACTCCGAGCTGGTGACCCAACTCAATGTCGTCTCGTTTTATTTCGGGATAAAACGTGCCTTCCATATGTGAAGGCGTCTCCTTCGTCATTCCATAGCCTTTTAATATTGCTAATGTTGAGTTTGGATAACCAGGAACGACTGTCACTATTCAAAGTCGAGACAAAAAATGACTGGTAAGGGAGAAAAGAGTGAGTTGAAGAAGAACTGCAAAGAAAAAGAAAACTGAATGGGACTGGAATAGAGATGGACTTGGCAAAGTGTCTAGTTTCTATTTATGATTTCAAATTGAGTTGGCTGTAGAATAATATCAATCGTTCATGAAGCTGCACTCTTGGAAAAGCGGAAAACGAAAGTTGGGATGTTTTTTCTGACTAATTTTGACAGTGATTTAGAAACATAAATCTGACTAATTTCAAATCACCTCGAAATATACTCTACAAGCAACAAACTTTTCAGACATTGCTCTGTGATGACGAATTGTGAGCTTATTGTAAGATTTGTTCGTATGTTTCAATAGCTTGAGGATTGGGTGCTACGGTGTTTGTCAAAGGAAAAGGGAAAACCAAGAATAGCAGACAAGAAAACATGGAAGTCGTGATGGCTAGGATGTATGAAGTGACGGGACCGGTTATGACGTATCCGTCTTGGACAAATGCGGGGAAATAGCAGTGATAATCAAGAGATCTGTTGAATGCAGGTCAGATTGTGTCGCCCTTCTACCGCGATCAATGTTCAAGACGAACTTCACGCATAGCTTGTTGACATTTGGCAGCGTATGCAGTCAATGCGTCTAAGCTCTTCTCTTATCAGTGCATTTCGGCAAAGTATACCGAGGAACCCCTCCGCAAAGTGAACAAGACAGTGCTCTTATGAACTCTGCTGAATGTCCTTCAAGAACTTTATCCTACTGCTCGAACGACAATGAGGCAGTAACACAAAGTAACCGGTCTTGGTAAAAATAGTTTCCACTGCACAGACGTAGCTGTAAAGCTTCTTCTTCGCACTTGTCAGCAACCTAGCAATGCCGATCTTCGTCATATGAAGCAGCCCTGACAATCCTGGCACAATAAAGCTATAGGGGATTCACCTGACAAGGGCATGCCTACGTGACTTTTATCACAGCAACAGATCACGCACACGGCACACAGTTCAGCTGTATCGATCGGAATCGCGGCTCATCACGGTCCATCACGGTGCTGGCACACGCGCACTTGTCATGTGAATCCCTATAGGTTAATTTTCCTTCGTAAAACTGTGCACTGTGAAACTGAGGAAAATTTTTTAAAAATTATCTTTTGAACGAGGCAGACTTGTGGTTCTGGTTATGATGACCTCCTTCTTTGCTGTCACCATGCTGCAATGCACAGGGTCCGCAGCGTCGGCTGCCAATGGTAGGACTTATGACATTTGAACAAGCAACCTCATGTAAGTTGTGTAAATTCACATGCGTGGTACGATTTGGACGAGACTGATTGTCGTAATATCACAAGCCCCGCTTTTGGCAGTATGACGCTACAGATCCCAGCGCGGAAATTTTTTTAATTTTTTGCGCCCACGAGGCGTTAAAATCTCAGGAATTCCAATCCTGACTTGTTGCGTGAATTTGCATTTTATTTTAGTTACATTTAGAATTGCAAATTTGTGCTGTTATAATGACGGAGGACGGGCGTTTTACTACAAGACTTGGTGACAACCCGCCTGCGGATACTGAGCAAGCAAGGCAACCCTCGCTACCAGACGGCGCTACTCCGAAATACTCTCCAAAAAAATCTTTTGTCATATTTTTCAATTAAAGAAGAAATGTAAGCTTACCGAAAGAAAAAGGGAGAACTTCTCATTTTCAGTTACGAAAAGTTCCATAAATTTGAGGAAAAAAATTATCCGCTTTAGCAGAAATAGCGCTTAGGAAGCAATTTATTTTTGTTACATTGGATACTTAAAAATTTATCGAAGTGTTATTTAGTGCTTTGAACTACTTACGTTAGGGATTTTTAGTACAAGATAGAGTGAATGTAGGGTTCTTGGATATACCGTCCAGCCGGCTACATATCCGCAGGCCACGCAACACAAGGCGCTGTAGTAAAAGGACCCGCCGCCATAATGACGTATGAACAGGAAACATAGGCTTATGAGTTGCTAGCACGTGCGCAAGACCGCAGAAGCTCACTCACCAAGTTTAATGGTTAGAGAAAAAGCGAACGAGTTGTTTCGTCAACGGGAAGACTACCAAAAAGCGATATGTCGTGAAGTAAACTTTTAAGAGAAGAAAATTGTAAAGGCAATCAATTAGCTATCCGAAGCACAGTGGAAATGTCTAGTCGAAATTTTAACAACAGAGGTCCTATTGATTATGGACGTCCCTAGACAAATTTGGACGAATAACCGAAGCTTACAGCGAGTGTACGCATAGGGCGATATCATGTATGAGCTGCAGTGATCCCTCTCTACGCAACGCAAGCAACAATCCTAACTGCCCACGTTTCGACTGTTCGAAGACCTCGGATGTGCACAAGGGACAGACAGCTCGTCCTGAAGGACTATCAGTGGAATATGAAAGAGGGAGTTTCCACAGTTTTCGTCACCACCTCTGAAACATTGCATCATGTTCAACGAGTCCAAATGCTCCTTATGACGCTGGAAACAAGAATACGATTTTTAGTGTAGGTGCTCCTTTAAGAGAATTGCCTCCCACTAGCTTAGTTTGAGACATTTGTTATTGACAAAACCTTTCAGGTACCTGTGCAAAATGCCATTTCGAAATTTAGTACGCTATATTTTTTTTGAAGATCGCTTAGGGATGCATGTTGTACCAATACCATAGTACTGCTCGAGCAAAGGAACAAGTGGAACAAGTGACGAACCCAATCAAGGTCTTTTCTACCTTGGAGAAAAGTAACGGGCTTCTTCACCTTTGTGAATGTTTAAAAAAGTTTCGATGAAGTTTTTATTCCAGCATTCCTGGTATGTCCGTTGTATTTAAATACTCCATGCTTCTTCCTTCTTCTCTTTGTGCTGTCGTCATTTCCTTACCCATGCAGGTTTCGCAGTTATACATTAAGCACACCTTCTTGTAGTCATTCTCGGAGGGTTCATCCTGCATTCCGATCTGCTCCTAAAAATTGAAGATGGCAAAAGAGTAGGGTGCTTATACGGAGTCTTGGGGAAGTAGCAGCTTTCTCACCTGATATTTTGGATCAACAGTCTCAATGGTGACGGTGCCCGGCTTAGCATAAGCATCCTTCCCATAATGCATTATGGATAGATAATCATAGGGAACATTATACGTTGGTGCATTATCAGGCGTAATCGTTGAGAAGATGTGTTGGTAACCAGCTGGATGAAACAGTGGATTTGAAGAGTAAATATTGTTTCCTCAAGTATTCTGTGGACACATGCATCCCGGCGGACACGTAAGGACGCGTTGGAAAGCCGTGGTTAGAGATACCTTGCGGTCGATCAGTTGTCGGCTCAGCCTGATTTGTGTGGCCACAGACTGCTTGAGGAGACAGTATTTGTGTGCAAACTCTTTTTCGCGGCCTAATTGTAAGACCAGCAAGGTGGGTGGAGCCAAGCACTAGCACGTGTCCAGACTGGTTAGGACAGCCAGAATCAGCTTAATTTTCATCAGTTTGGACACGTGCGGCATCCCGACCCGCCCACCTAATTGGTCTCAGTCCGTGAAGAAGAGAGTACTACAGAAAAGGTTCTCAGAAATTCCAGACTTACTTCTAATCCCTTTTGAACACATTCTTTGCTCCATAATATAAAAGATTTGCATGTATATTCTTACCTAAGATATTTTCAGTGTGTACTCGGATGTACTTGTCCCTGTCCTCACGGAGATGTTCTTTGTGCAGGCCTACAGTGCTCAGGAGAAAGTGCATTATACTGCGTGATGTGAAGCACCTAGATTTGTGAGTGGTTTTGAAAATCTTATATGATTTGAATTCTCCGAACTCACGATCGAAGTTTGCTCGATTCCAGGAGAATAGTACTTCTTCCTCCAGGTCGTCCAACAAAACTGCTGCATCTGAATTCACAGTTGTATGCACAGAAATTTTGAAAAAAAGCGTAGCAGATTTTAGCGGAGAGATTCCAGAATATAGTGGGCCGCTAGGGCTTCGGTTTCGTGTTAACTTTCTACAGTGAACCTGATTCGGAATTACTGCCTTCTCAGCATATGACATGGAATAAACGACGCCATGAGGCAAGAAAGATCCTAGCGCTGTTTGTTATCGAACGGCAGACGGTCATTTTTGATGTGAGTTTTACCACTCTATACCCATCTCACTAAAAAATCATACCCTTTGCCTTCTTCATTAAGAATCTCGATGTAGTCTTCTTCATCTTCGAGTTCTCTAAATTTCACGCAGGTATTGTTACCGATCTTGTCCATCTCTTCAAAGAGGAGGTCAAGTTCATCATCGGCTGAAAACTAAGTTATGTTGTGGTGTGGGAGCGCTAAATAAGTGAGCTTACTGTAATTTCCTTCAACAACGTATGGAATAATGAAGTTTCCATCACTGTCTGTGTAGTTGTCCCATGTGCGATGGAAATCGGATAGAGGAGCATTTCGACGAGTTCGACTAAAATACAAGTGCAGTTTACCGGATCGACTACTGAACTTATGCGGGACATTTTCTCGAAGTCGAGTTTTAGTTGGGTTGCTCAAAGCGAGGATCTTTCGGGATTTAGGTTCCTAGGAGTTTTGATGACAGTGAGACACTGTAGTAAGAAAAAAAAAACTGTTGACAATAATTACTCTGGGAAGGCAGTACCAGTCATGCTTTTATATTTCTACTGCATAAGGGTGTTCGTGCAGATAAGATGCTCACTAGAACTACAGCTAACCCTAGGACAAGAGTTGAAGAATCCTAAAATGTCCTAAGGATTTCTGAAAGTTTAAAAGAACTCATACAAATTAATCGAATTCTGCCAAAGAACGCATAACCATCGTAGATGTTTTCCGACCCGAGTTTTGCTGTTCCTAATTTTTCAGATTTTGCGAAGAAAGAGCAGATTATTTTCCAAACAGTGGTTCAACCTTATTTTTGCTAAATAATCCAAGATAATAAAAAAAGAGTGCACTGGGGCTCACTTGTGCTCTTCCTCCTCAGAGGTATCTTCGTTTATTGAAAAATCGTAATCCTCGAGATAATCCTCCGATGAATAGTCGTACTCCTGCATGTAATCCTGAATGATAGTAGTAGTTTAATCTAAAATAATCTCGAAAAGAGTGACGTTGTTTTTATTCCGTAGTTTGCACACTAAACCTACATTAGAAATCTGTATTAACTATAAATGAAGTGTAGCTCTGTAAGATTGCGGCTATTTCCTCTCATGACAAATTTAATGCCTATGCTCCTGAGAAATCTTACATTGTGCTGCACCGACATAGATCAGAACCATCTATTCTGTGGTGGTTACGATCTAGCGATCAGTGTCTCTATTTTGTGCAACACACCATTTATAATTGAGAGCTGATGTTGCTTTCAGAAACATTCAGAGACGAATCGCGTTCATAAATCTTTTTGAATCAGTTTATGTTTGGAGATGGTTGTTTTGTAAATGAAACTTACCTCGGCAGAAGATGCGACCCAGGAGACAACGCAGACGACAAGCAATAAAAAGGTTTTCATTCTGGAATGATCGATCTTTATTCATATGTTTAGGCTAACCATTAGCAACACGAAATTGTTGCGTTGAGGTTCAGAATAGAGATATACCAGGTAGAAGACACATCCCATGTAAGCGTTCCATAACATATGCACATCGTATTAAGTATAGACGTTGAAATCCTCTATTTTTACGTGCTTGTGAATATTTCCGCGTGTCAGGTGCCCATGCATCTGCATAGGAGCTTAGAATCTGTCCAATTTTACCGACAATCAGTACTGAAGAGAACTAAGTTCCTGTTTTTTTTTTTCCTGAGATTCAGTTGTTTGTGGGATTGCTTTCATGCCAGTCAGTCTGTTTCAGCTTCGTCTTTAGATCTGCCATCGTTGATAGATCTGACATCCAAGAATAATCGTCGGAATCGCGGACATCATTTAGAGCCGATATACAACAGAAGCCAAATCCATCAACTTTGAAAGATCTGGTGGCGAAGCTGAAGAAGATGGCGGGCATAGAAATTGTCCCACAAACAAGTGAGACTCAGTAGGACGACAGTATAATATTAAGCTGGTAAGAAAGCCTTGAGCTGATATTTTTTGAAAGTTCCAGAATTTTCGATACTTGATTAGTGCCCTGATCTATCTATATAAATGTAGATCATTTCAGAAAGTTTTCCGTAACAGGTATTTTAACCAGTTTGTCATCCTTGGCTTTGATCACGATGTCATTTCCACAAGTTTGTGAATGTCGTCGCAGCGCTGTACCGATGGCAGCCGTTCGCAACATAGCAACATTGGGGGAGGACACCACTTCCATCAGCACTGTCAAACGATGGTTTGCTGGCTTCAAAGAGGGCACACGGGCTTCGAAGACAAGCCTCGTTACGGACGCCCCCGCACAATGGAAGACTCCGCCATTCTCGAACTTGTCAAAGAGGATCCAGCACCCGCTGTCTTGCGACAATAGTTGGATGTATCCATCGCACAGTCCTCAGTCCCCTTCAGGCCCTCGGCTACAGAAAAGTGCTGACTCGATGTATCCCTCATATGCATCCCTCTTGACCGATAGCATGTGGTTCACAAGGGCATCCAGTTGTTATCCAGTCCCCACCTTCTCCGCGCGCGCCAGGGGTTTCTGCAAGGCCTGATTACTAGAGACGAGAGTTGGTTCCTCTACGATTCTAACATGCATCGTGTAGTTTAGCTTCCCCGAAGAGAAGACCCGGGAGGCGAAATCGGACCTTCACATCAAGAAGTTTTTCGTTTGCTGCTTCTGGAATACGTAAGGAATGTTGTACATATTGTGAGCTGCTCACGCAAGGGCACACCATCACCGGTAATTTTTGCGCCAATCAGCTCCAGAAACTCACGAAAAAAAAGAAAAGAAAAGCTCGAGTTTGAGTTTGTTCGAGAAAAACAGCTGAGACGAGGTTCTGGCCATCTACTCAGCGTTAATCCGAGGCCCCATATACGTCAGCTAAATTCTACTTGATGTAACCTAACATTTCCAGAGTTTCCGATAAAATATAAATAAGCATGATTTTGGTAGTCAGCGCTACGATTACCCCTACCCCTCCCCCACCGGATGAAGTTTAAGCGGAAAACAATTTTTTTGAAAAATTTAGGACACCTACACTGTATGATGCCTAAACGATGACAATCGGCTAACTATAAGGAAACGCGAGGCGAGGAAATAGTTGTTCGACGTACCTTGGTGGGTCTTTTATTTGCTATGCTTTGAGGGAAAGCATAAAAAAGAAAACAAAGCTTCTTATATGTTTTCTTATGGAAACTTCATGGGTTGGTAAACAATACACTGAGACAATTTGTTGTACTCTATAGCCAATGCGAACAATGGAGGGAAGACTTGTACAAATGGAAGAAGTCGTTGCACAATACCTTATGCTTACAACTTTACGCTCTATTCAAAAACTCAACAGTGGGCTATTTTGGTAACTTGGGAAAGCTTAGATCTTTCTTCACAATAGAAAGCAGGTAGTACCAAAAGAAAGTTGAAAGATTCTTGTTTGGAAGGCGAAAATAGAAGTGTAAATTTAGCGTTATTTTTCTCACTGGAGCAGTTGTTCCCTTTTTTCATTCTCATTTCTGAAAGCTAATAAGATGTAGCTAATCGGAAATAGAGAAGACCCAAAAAGAGCGAGGATCTTTTTTAAAATCGCTGCAAACCTCTCTCAAGCCTGAAAGAAACCAAAGACAAGTTTAATGCACTGGAGTTAAGTATTTAAAAGGACAAGATTTTTTTGAATCGTCAGTCACTTCAGTAAAATTTTTCCATAAAAATTATTTGCGGGCCTATCTTTCGCGTTCAGTACTAGCTTAAAGGAGCGCTTTTTTGGTACGGAATAATTTATAGCGGTATCAGTTCTAATTAATAATCTGCTGGAGATTGCACTAAGGAAAGTCGGACATTTTATTGTTAACGATTTTTGGACATGAATTAGCTGACAGCATAACAACTAATATGTCGTGTCAAAGTTGCTTTTTGGATATTATACATACATGTGGATTTCGTCGTAAACCTCAACTAACGATATTAGCTCTGTTTCAAACTCTGATGAAAATTCTCTTGAAGAATTCGCCGAATTTTCGGGGATATGTCGTAAATTCAGTGGATTTTTGCAAAGCTCCGGAAGGATCCGCCCATTCTTCTCCAATTTTTCGGGTAAACCGGTCTGTCCGCTATCCATCGGCCATTTTCGGGGATTTATCCCGCGTTTTTGGTTGTGTGGAAAATTTCGCCATTTTTTGGCCATATTTCAGGCAAACTTTCATATGAAAAACTTTGAAGACCAGAACTTGGCCTCTTTAGCCAAATTTATAACGCATCCAGAAATGTACAGTACGCGTACATAGGTACGATAACTTAGATAATCGTTTCAGTAGCAGTATGAACACTGCTTTCGCACCTTGCAGTCTTCGTTTCTCATTTCGATGTGAATCTCCTCATTTTTTCCACAGCAAGTTGCAGGGGAAATGCTAGTGATTTTTCTCTGGAAACGAAATCGGGTTCTGTGGAAGAAAGTGCGCTTAATGCGAGGGTTTTAAATGAAAATTCCCGTCAAGAATTTCTTCTAAGTTAAAAGTTCCTACTGCCATTGTGATGCGAGATTTCAAGCAACTAGTCATGAACAAGAGACATTTGGAGAATGCTTTATTGAGAGTCTGTTTATCTCAGTGTCGTCAATCCGTTCTGGCGGCTACAGTGATGACGTCTCCACGCCGATGCACTTCCCGCATTTGTACATCAAGCATACTTTCTTGTAGTCGTATACGGAGGGCTCATCCACTTGTCCGATCAGGTCCTTTAATAAGCAACCATAAGAGAGATATAGCACTTTGCAAAGACTGCCTATCTCCCACCTGATATGTGGGATCCAGAGTCTCAATGGTGATAGTGCCTGGCTTAGCGTATGCGTCTTTCGGGTAATGGGTGATGGACAGGTAGTCGTAGGGTAGGTCATAAGTGGACGCGTCGCTAGATAAGATTCTTGCAAAGCCATATTCGTAACCGGCTGGAAAGAAAACATTCCCCTTTTTAAATTCATTTCTTGTCTCTTATTCTTGGACAGCGCATTCGTTCTTTGTAGCAAAAAAAGGAAAAGGAAAAAAATAAAGCGAGTTAAGAAGACATCCCTACAACATTGCAGTAACTTGTCCTATTTCCGAGGGGAAACCTACCACGGTCGACTGTTCTCTTTTCTTACTAATTGTCTGGGTAATTTGGTTACCTTGGATGTTTTCGCGGTGCACTCGGATGTACTTGTTTCTGTCCTCACGCATTTGTTCACCAAATATGCCGACAACGTGCAGGAGGAAGCGCATTAGAGTTCGCTGCTTGAAGCATCTGCAATACCGCGCACGTACTTATGCTACAATTTCTTTGAACCTTAAGACACTTACGATCCACGTGGGCTTGATTCTAGGTAAACCGTGGTCTTACCGCCTGGTCGTCCAACAGCGCTATTGCACCTAAAATGAAGCTTGAGAAAATTGTCCTATTTGGACGCTATAAAGAGAGGTCAAGTACGAATTTCTAAAAATTATGGTAAAACTATTGCTCGTAAATATGCGGCAATCCCACTTCAAGCGTTTTTGTTTTCTCAATGCGGTTACGGTACTGATCGCAGGCACTATGCTCCGGTAAGCTGGTACTGTTACCATTTTTGCGAAGGTTGGAGTTTTTCGCGGCTTCTTTTTTAACATTTAAAGAGCATTGACTAGGCATGAGATTACTTACATACTTTAGAGGTTTTAGATTCCCACCCTCCAATTCGCGCTCGTTTCTGCGCAAAAATGGGTAGATCAATCAATTATACTTTTTGAAAGCTAGATCAATGTACGATGGCTGAATTCCCGCATCAACTGCATTCCAGCGACAAAAAGGCATTACATTACAAAAAGACTTTATAGTGCGATTAGGATTTTTTACAACTTTATATTAGTTAGTCCAGAATTTCCCTTAGTATAACAATTTCTTTCAGTAAGACGTGCTCAAGGATTATTGGTCATTATTCGTCGTTATCGATTGTTTGGCCAGCTAAAAAGTAACTTCACATTTCTTGTTTGGGGCTAAGGACTACGCGGACCGGTTATATGGCTAGCTCCGCGAATTTTCAAAGGTAACGCAAACTTGAGAACCTAATCAAATACACAAGAAAATAGTGGGAATTTAGTGTCAGAGGAACTTCTCTAGGCTTCGGCCAGATGCTAAAACAAACATCTAAGCTTGCAAATTGCACCACAAAGTATTATACCTACAATTCACCACTACTATGCTAGCGAGCGTGAAACAGGTTGGATCGACAGTTTTTCCGCGCGAGGCTGACTAGCGATGCGGTTTGCGGATCAGGTATATCGGTGGCCGGCCCGCAATCAGTCAATAATCTGGACTAAGCACTCGCTGATTTTTGCGCTTGCGATGCTTGTTTTTGTGTTTTATGGATCGCATTTTCATCCTCTACTTTTCTTATGCGAAGAAACATGCCATTCACTTAAGAGGCGGTATGATATAAGCGGCGTTACCCGTCTGCACTGATGTCCCCACCGGTCGTGCTCGAGCGGACATGCTGTACATTCATCATGGCTACAGTAAGCACTGCTCTCTCCCGCCCCCAGAATTTCTGCTCCATAAAGCAAAAAGGAGCCCTACCCATCTCCCAATCCATTGAAAATAGCAGCATAATCTTCTTCGTTATTCCTTGGCTTGAATTTCACACAGGTATTTTTCTCGATCTTGCCCATTTGATCCAGGAGAAGATTGCGATCACTGTCAGCTAAATTGGAAGAAGTTTTCTAATAGACAGTATCCGCCAAAGGGTTATAACTTTTGGTTTTCTGGCTATAACTTGTTCCAGTGCTATCCAGTCCCGTTGAAATTTTTATGGGACTATCCTAGCCGAGTATCAATTAGAGAATATGTAGCATCTGCTGATGTCGTTATTTAGGATTTAAAAA
>KN550470.1:20922-34350 GCA_000797555.1 Oesophagostomum dentatum | reverse complement strand
TTCAGCAGCAATAGACGACTGAAGAGTTCAGAGAAGAAGTTTTGAGTTTGAATAGGTTTGAAGAGAGTTTTCGGTTCTGTCATAGCGCTAGCCTAAGCACTATCTTTTAAACCATAATTCTAGGGCTAAAATTGCATCTTGAAGTTCTTGGCTGTTCACCTAGCACAGTTAAGATTTTTTAGATAGCCAACGTGAAGCATCTATTTCAGCATTTTTTAAAAATAGGTGACCGCTTCGAGGTATTCTCAACGAAGATATGCTAGAAAGAACAGGTGAAAGACCACTTTGTTCCGCATCTACGCTTGCGTGGAAGCTATCTTGCGTTAGTAACTACGTCTGCTTTGAGATATTGTGTCGAAGTTTCTTGTAAATCCAGCTAATTTAAGTCAACCGCTTCACTACAGCCAACTGCAAGCCAATGTCGTTATGGACCTCAAGCATGTGTGTTACAGCTGAGCTAAGAAAAACAAATTCTTACTCACATGAATACTAATGTAAGGTAAATCAGCTAGCGATTAATAAATGCTAGCAGCAGAAATTAATCTGAAACAGGAGACAGTGATCAAGAAATATGAATAAGTAATCACTTTCAGATGAGAGCAGGTGCATCGTTGAGAAGTATAGATGCATTGCTTCCGCACAGCAGTAAAACTGTGGCAAAGTTTCAGACGTTTAGTTTTAACTGCCTCTCGGCAATATCTTGTATCTTCGGAGGATTTGGAATGCTCTTCTTCATGTCGGTCTGTAAAGTTGGTAGTAAGAAGAATTCTCTTCCTTGTATTCATTTTCGACATACCTTCTGCACAATACGTATTTGTGAGTACATTTACTTTGGGCAACAGTTCCTTCCTTTGCTCAGTAGAGCTAGCTATTCCTGCGTAGGATGACTTTCTAACCGAATAGAAATCGAACTCTAAATCTGTAATACGGCGTTTCACATTGAGCTACTCAGAAATCGAAATGAAAATGCTGAAGCACCAATATCTATAGCTGCTAACATACAATGCCCATCTTTACTACGTAAACTGCTACGTTATGCCAAACTACAACAATAGTCTTGTGTTATATCTCTATACGTTTTAATGATTTCAGCGTTGTCCAAACTGCTATAGTAAATTTGACTGAATTTTGATTCAGTGGTGGTTCAAATTCTTCTAGAGGACTACCTTTAACTTTATATACTATGGTACGCGAACATTTGTCTACAACATTTACGTTATATGTAACTGCTGACGAGGTATTCGGTGAAGCTTTACTGGCCTTAGACTTCAAGTGATGTCATCCAACTCCCTTCTAGTATAACGAAATCTTGTATTAGCTTGCTAAAACTTGGGACGAAGTCGAAACCAGAGTCGCAGAAATGGGGGATTTGATAAAACAAGCTTCAAATCTAACTCTCCACTTATTTCATGGTTTGCGAAGCCAATAAAGCTTCAGTAAAGCTTAGCTGGTGAAGCATAGCATAAACACTTATATATAAATGCTGAAGCTTGAAGAAAGAGAAACGTCAAACTCTTCGTCTCCAACGTTTTTGCAGCTTTACCGACCGAAGTTCATGTTTTTATCTTGAACATTATTTAGGTATTCAAAGGGAGCAGACGCATTTCCTAACAAGGTCATTTAATTACATATTTGTTGGTTTTCATTCTGACAATTAGAGCTACGTATCATTAAGAAATTACTTCTAGGACAACTTCTCCACGGCAGTCTAGGTATCCTACATGTATATCCGTATCATCTATTGCCTGCCTTCGATGGTCCTCTATTTTTTCGTATTTGTGGCCTTGCTTCGGGAACTGAAAATATCTAAGGGATATTTTTATTCTTTGCTTGCCACCCAAGCTGTTCTGGTGCGTACGAACGGTGCACAAACGAAACCGATTCGTAATGTTAGATATTCCTCGAATTAGAATATAGGAAACCTATTAGTTTTAGAATATCCTAGTTTTCGTGAACTCCTTGTATCTCGTCCAACTCGCTAATATTACTGACGGAAGCAGTCTCCTGCGAGTTCTATACGTAAACCCACCAAGTTTTATAGTTTCTATAGTATGTTTAGATAATGTTTGACATAAGTTTTGGCTACTCGATAAATTCTTGTTCCGGACTTAAATACATTTCAGAGCTACTGCCTTGAACTGCATTTTGCCTTTGTTCAAACATATATGACGTTTTTCATATCACTTTATCGAATGACATTTATCACTCATCCGTCTAAGCATGTAAAGGTAGGCAGAAGCACGTGCATGATGCATATATGTATCATCGTCATAATATACATAATTCTAGCTCTACAGAGCTTGGATTGAAGTACTAAAAATTCTGCATTAATTTGCAGTTCGGTTGATCGCGGTAGCAAGGCATGCGCGGAAGGTGCAGACAATATCTTGAAAACTTTTCTTCTGCCAGCTAGGTTGTTATGGTGAATTGTTATGGTAAAATGGATACTGGGCCTTACGTTTCGACAACTTGTGGCCCTCAGAGGTCTAGAAGGGACTGAGATTTGCTGGTCTGGGTTCTATATCATCAAACATCTCGCTCAGTCAAACTGAGGCCTTAGCTCCGAAAGGAGTGTTGGGAAAGGTCGGTCTTCCTACAAGCCTTCCTTTTTTTGCAACATTTTCCATGTGCTCCTTTCTCGGAACCTGCTTTTTCTGTTTTCGAAGTTGTGAAGTTGCACATCGAGTGGTATCATCGATTCAAACCAGCACCAAGATTTTCGACCAGTATTCAAAGCTTAAAGAGGGGAAGTCACCTGTTTGCATTCCTTTCATGTACAATAAAATGAGCATGCCTACCAAGCAATGCATTCAAAGGGCTCAACTAACTAGGGAAGTCCAACGAGCCTTGGGTGGATCCGCAGAAACGGCATATACTAGCTAACTCGTCACGCCCTCTTTAATAACGACGCAAAAAATCAGGATCCGAATGGCTGATGTGGACGAGTTACGAGCGCCGAAAGTTAGAGCATCGCGCTGTGTCAAAACAATGGAAATTTACTGTCCAAATGACCAATAGCCAACAATGGAATGCTTTATCAGCCCATTGCAAACATCCATAGAAAGTGGAGTCCAAAAATCACTGATCTGAGCATTTTATAAGCACGCGTAGTTTAGCACAGTAAACAGCTTTCGACAAGTTATAATAGCCATTTCCCGACGTACAGCTTCCAGCAAATGGGTGGCAGAACCGGTAAGCAGTTAGACTTCCGTGAGAATGATTGCAGGTTCGACACTGCCCTGTGGCGAAATCTTTTGCTTTCTATAGCTTTAGTATTTCTTTCCTACCTTGGCATATTTCAAGGTCAAGAACATCTTAATCGATGCTCTGCGGTAACATGGGTTCGCTAAATGTGGCCTCGTTTATTTTGATTTTTGCTGCTTTTCTGGTAATTTTTACTGTCATTTTCTGATAGAATACATCGTTACAAACGAAATTGTTGAATTAGTCAATTGGCCAATGAATTTCAGCAGCAGTGGTAGAACAGTCCTAGTACATAGTCTGTAAAACAGTAGGATCGGCTACAGTATGAGCAGTGAATAAAGGCCACTCCCACTATTAATCCAGCATAATTTGAAAGTTCAGCATTCATCATTTCCCGAGGCTCTCGGTTTGACGAGGAAGACTATATGAATGCAGTAATCTGTGCGCTTGTAGCGGGCTTGAAACAGTGGCTTTTGGGTTCCATTTTCTAAAAATGCTCGTGATAAGAGCATAAAGCATCGCAATATCGATTACTGGTCATTTTGGTAGCAATTTCCGACAATTATGACCCACTGCTGTGCGCTAACTTTGACCGCTCGTAACTCGTCCGTATCAGCCATTCGGATTCTGATTTTTTTTGCAAATTTACTAAAGATGGTGTGGCGAGTTAAAAAGTATATGTCGTTTCTGAAGATTGACCCAATGCTTGTTATACTTCCCTAATAAGAGTGATGCAATGTTAACCCCATTTCAACCCCTTAGACCTTGCGGTACGAATGCGTATCAGAGTCTTACCTTGTCCGTCTTAAGATATGTAGGTGGATTGTGCGAAGCGAGCATTCGTCCATCAAAATTTGACTATTTGGGTGCAGCATAGCCTTCACTGTGAAAACGGGTGAAGCACTAAGTATTAAAGTTAGAAGCCACTTGAGCAGCAAGGGATAGAGAAAGCTGATATAAATTCTAGGAAAATATAAGGTGGATGTGCACAATCGAAACCGTTGAAACGGTTTCGACGTTAGCTCCGCAATGCTTACATAATAGAACGGTGACAAGAATTTTCATCAGAAGCCCGAATGCTTTACACCGGGGTTTAGATAAAACCGAGCGAGACGAGACGTTTGATGGCATAACACACAAATCAGCATACTACAAACCTTTGGGACCTCTGAAGAAGATCAGCTGTCAAAACATAAAGCTAAATAAACATCACACCATAAAAACTTCGTTGGCAGAGGGAAAGTTTTCAAAATACCAATTATTTGCCCTTGTTTAAAGAAAGGGGAGCGTGGAGCTTGCTCCGCATTTGTAAATGCAAAAAATTTATGCTCTTATTCATTATTGACAGAATACACAAATTCGGCGGACGCACATATTGTGACGTGCTTTCTGGTTTGCCTTATTTAGAAATTAGTGGTTGTTAACACAGGTGTGGAAGCATGGTTTCCCGATTAGTATCGCAGTTACTTTGCTTACGCCATTCTTTTCCACATATCAGCTTCTTATCAGTACCAGCTGGTTCAAAGTGGACAAAATTACTGGTCACTACTTCGCGAGATCAGGAGCTGTAGGTTGCAAAGCTCCTCCAATTCCCGTCGAACATCGTGTCGATGCTTTTTTCAGAACATGGCTCTTATTACTACACAACTTTTAGCTATTTATGAGTGTATTCTTCGTGCTCTCAGCGGGCGTCAATATTACTTCGGTGATATTTCTTTATATACGAGCTAGACATTATAATGGTGACAAAGCGGAGCGGAATATGTTCCTGCTGGCATTTTTCGATCTTTTAGTTTACTCATCCTTCTTCACTTTATATGTAAGTTGCAAGAGCACGCATATAGGAAGTGTTTTAAATTCCTGTTTGGCATTTCCTGCCATGAAAGGGGAAGAGGGAAAGACTGCAGTAACTCCAGCCTCCTTGTCAATAGAGGTATCGCTTACACAACTGAGACTCACTTTTTTTGTACACACATAAGTGCTGCAGTGCAGCTCACTGCATCTATGGATTACTATTTACGCTAAATTCGTAGGTCGATGAAGACGTAGAATGATGTGGGCTTTCTTGATAATTTAGCAACAGATTTTTCAGGTTATAATTTATGATCAGGCCGGCGTTAGCTCCATAGCAGATACGCTAATCATTTATGCATCAGATATCCTAACGTTTTCCACCGCTTATCTATTAATAATTTTAAACAAGCGGATACGTAAGCGAGTACTGTCAAGCATCTGCTGTACAGGTAAGTGAAGAGATTGCTATTCCAAACGCCACATTGCAAAGAATTCGTAGTTCTGGTAGATGGTTTTATATACAGGGGTAAGCAAAATTAAATGCACACAGTTTTAGCGTAGGTTTCTTGGAATGCATGAAATAAAACTTGTACAGTTTGGTGCAGCTATGTAGCTGGTATGGTTCTACACACAGTCTTAGAATATTGTACTTGTCATTTGCGCGGTCCCCTAAGCGTGGCTGGTAGACTCAATAGAAACTGTGTTGTGGACATGCGTAAGGCCTAGATGACGGAGGGTGTTAGAGCAGCGGTGAATATCTCCCGACTAGGGGGAGCTAACAAGAACATGTGGGGTGGAGGAAAGACTCATTGTTACTGGAAGAAGAGATAGGTGGCAGTCGATATCAGACGAGATATTGTAAAGTCGTGAAGCGTCTCAATCGGAATAGCTGGAAATCGGCTCAGTTATCTGAAAGATATGGAAATCCGTCTATGCGTGTAAAATGTAGATCATACTCAGCCCCTTAAAGTCCGCATCCAATCGTATCCAGAGAGGGTCAGTAGTCAGAGTTGACAACTGGAAAACGTTAAAGGGGCATAGGCGTGGGCCCCAACTTGCAGGCATTCTTTGTAACAGCAACATTTGTCTTTGGCAGGAGCTCCGCAATCGCCAAAGCTGAGAACAGTAGCAGTATACAGAATACAGGCTTTTCTTTCTAATGACATCAGCGAAGCAATATTAACCTCTGCAGTCACTATGTTGGAAGCGGTTTGTTCAGCTAGTAAGACGCCGCTGTTTTTTTCCCATAATGACGCCAAGATATTTACTCTCATAATGTCAAAACGATGTCTCGTGAAGCACGCTGCATTCAAAGGCCCTGATATATTTCAAGGAAGAAGGACAGATATACAACCAAGATTGGGCGCAGAGTTCTAAAAACAAAATTAATTTTTGACATTTACGTGCAGATTTTTTTCGCACTTCTCGAAGTAAGATTGCAATCCTTGCAAGATTGCAAAGATTGCAATCCTGCATTCAAACGTTTGAATTTTTTTACTGGGACATTTTATAAAGAAGAATTTCTCAGTTTTTTTATACGTACGCTAGCAGAGATTCCATAAAAACTTCGCTCAGAAGCGCTTGGAAGGAATCTTCCACCAAAGCTCCACTGGCCTTTGTCGAAAATGAGGGTGACGGTTAAATATACTTGTCAGAGCTTATAACGATGATTTGGAGCACATGTTATTGGTTATGGTCCAATACATTCTTAGGAATTGTTGTGTCGAATTTGCTAAGCTAGCTAAACTGTGTCATGCAAAAAAAAGACTGTGTGCGTATAATTTTGCTCACTCCTGTACATGATATAAGAAGCGACTATATATTTATACATTATTAGAAGCCTGTATTGAAAGAAGGAATGGGAAAAACATAATTTAAGAACTTTTTGTAGTAAAGTTGGTCAAAGTCGATGGAACTACGTACAATCTCTCCAATATCGCTGATTGATTGGTCAAAATAGCCTTAGAGCATTCATTGATAGACCGTACACGGTAAAATCAAATTCTGAAGACGTTTCAAAACTGGCAGTCCTGATAAGGTATTAAACATAAGTAGACTTCTTCAATATTATTCCACAAATATGTTCATTCGCACAAAAGGCCGCACCAAAAGGTCGATATATCTGGAAGGTTTAGAGAGTATTAAAGCCGAAAGTTTTGACGCCTTCTACTGGAGACCGTTAATTTTCTTACTTATTAACAGCCTTTTCGTTCTAACTAGGGAACCTCGTGAACTCGATGGAACGATATCGAACGGAACCGCCTCCATTTCAAAGACAATCGCCTCGGTAGAAAAGCGCTGGAATGTGAAGGCGTTAACTGCCGTTTAGCTGGAGTTACGACACTGGGAAATTCGCCTAATTTTACTTTAAGGCAACTGAAAATTAAACTTTTTTCGCTAAAGCGTTTTATTGATATCTTGAATACGTAGAAATATTCTGCTCAAAAGGTTTTGCACTCGAGTTTACTTTATTTTGCAATAAATAGTAAAATCTTGGTGACTTTGAAGCAAAACTAGGCGAGCTTTCTGACGCCGTTACTCTGGCTAAAAAAATTAGCGCGTTCACACTTCAGGCATTTTTTTACCGGAGCGAGGATTTATAAGATGGTGCTATTCTCGGTCGATGTCGTTTCGCCATTTCATGAAGTACTCAAATAAGAGTAACATACTTCGTATAGCTATGTTTTCTCAAAACATAAATATAATAGCGATTTCAGGCTGGTTGAAAAATAAACCCTCGCGGTTAGCAAAACAACGCTCTCCTATTGTTATCACCGTCGTTCCAATAGGTCCAGAACTGCATTAGACAAGTGTCATGCAGTTCACGCCGATTACATAAATAAGATAGATGCTAATGTTAACCAATTAATCTATTATATTTCCCTCAGGTATCTGCGGGCTCATCTATAAGCTATATGCACACGTGGATATGCTATTTTAAACATGGTTGCTGTACCCAAAATGCCTGAAATAATCCTGTATAATAAAAGGCTTATGCATCCACGTGTGTGTTTGTGTGTGCGTTCGTATGTCCATCTTGAAGAGAGACACTGATCGATTAGTTAATGCTCCCAGTTCTCGACAGTGGATCGACTATTTAGATACATTGTGTATATCGATCGATAGTACACTGAGGGCTGATTCAGAAAATCGATATGTCGGATCGATATCCGATCAACAAGTCGATCAATAAACCGATAATATACCGATTTCATAGTTGTGGAGCAATATGTGCATGGATGGGTGTATAATCGAAAGCTGATTCAGAAAAATCACTCGACGCTGACACATCGATCGATAATCGATTGATAAACCGGTAATATTCCGATTTCACAGTGGTGAAGTAATATGTAAATGGAACGGTACATAATCGAAAGATGGCTCAGAAAATCGATATCTCAGTTTGATAACCAGTCAATAAATCGATAACCCACAGATTTCATAGCGGCACGGCAATACGCATACGGATGGTAGATATCAAGAGTTAATCTAGAAATTAATTATGTGTTGGGTTAGGCACCTGCAGCAGGCAGTTCACGGGCCAACTTGTTAAATATAAGTGAATCGAGCTTTGAATTTTGACGCTAAATAGCTAGTGTTAATATCGAATGAAAAAAACTTTTTCTAGTTGATGGCAGTGCGAGTTGAATAACATGAATGACATATAGTCTTGTAAGGAAGTTCAGCCGCTTTAAAGGCAGCATCCAGGCAGAATCTCCCAACCCAGTACCTGATCGTTTCAGTGCCCAAAACGCCTCTCCTTCGATTTCAGTTAGACCGACTTGTACATTACTTGGACTTGTGAGGACATGTGCAAGTGTATATCCGTCCCGACTCTCTTCATTTCTTCGTAGGTAAGTGGACATTCTCAACGACTCAACGATCATGGTGCATCCTATTTATCTTGTGTCCCCAAATTTCCCGTATGTTCTGCTTAAAGGTACAGTCTCCTCACATTCGTATATGACGTAAACAAACATCCTAGAAAATTCGATCCGAAGATTCCAAAATGTAAGATGATCTAAACTGATAGATTTCGAGACCAAGCTCGCAGTGAAAACCAATTTGCGATTATTTTCTATGACGTAGATTTATCACAATAACTGATTTTGTCTGAATTCTTCACATGAAATGCAAACTGGTGCTGATGTTATAGGATACGGTTTTTTTACAGAACTTTTCAGAAAAGGCTATTCATCAGCTATTTGTACAAGTTTTCTTTCACTTCTTTCTACAACAAGAGTGTTATAAGCAAAACAATTCTGTCACTCATCAATAAGAATGCAAAAATAGTATCTTCAAGCGCTATGTGGCGAACACGAGTATGTGACGAATATGTGATAATGTGACATTATGTGACGAATAGTGTGAGCATAGTTTTATATGTATTCACTGTACATGATCATAAATGCAGAGCAGCACAACATAAAAAGTAGTGATGAGTACAAATTGGATCAAAATTATATAAAGGAAAATCGAACAAAGGCATAAGCATAAGAAAATTGAGAGCATTTACACATTGTGGAGGTAATAGTTTACGTCGTTTTCAAGTGGTTCCTCCTTGAACGACTACAAAGGGTGCGACAGATTAAAGTAGTGAAAGAACTAAAACGATCCTAACTCTATTAAGATAGAGTATCTTTTCATAAAAACATACATTAATGATAAGGAAATTGCGAATGACTGTTTCGAAGAAAACAGAGAAGACTGAGTTATTAGTTAGATTGTTAATCATGTGTTAAATAGACCAGCATATATAAAAGAGAACGAAATTATATCATGAGTAAATTTCAACGGGATTTTCGCAGCCTTCATAATGTTGAAGTTAATCACTTCTAATTATCTAGCACATCGTTGTTCAGCACATCCACATCTCGCTGGTTTTATAAGCGTAAAACCCAGAAGTTCGATAGGAATCAATCAGAGCTATACTGAGGTGAGATACCTCTCCCCCTTATGCAGAACATGTTGGAAATGTTGTATGCTGCATAGTAGCTAAAAATTAGATTTTCAGCAGCTAGGATTATGAGTGCAGGATCAAGTCAGCCAAATTATCCCATCGGCATACCTTTCAGCCTTCACAATGATGAATTATTTCACCCTTTAGGCTGCGGGTAGACTACGCGAGGGGTGTGGCCCAACTGTCAGCGATCGCGGCGGCCGCCGTCGCTGATGAATTAGTACTAAATGGCGACTTGAAGCCAAAAGTCTTTTATTTTCATTAATCCAAACGTTTCATTAAACTCAAAAGTAACTAATCAATAACTCAAAAATACAAGAAAAAACTTAGAAGTCCAGCTACTGCAGATGACGACGGTGGCGGCCACTGCTAGCCACGGCGGCCGCTGCGGCCGCCACGACTAGCAGTCGCCAACGACTCAAATTTTGATGAGTATTGATTGTATTCAGTAGCGACTAGAATCGCCAGCGAAGTGTAGCCCAGCTGCTGCGGCCGCCAGCCGTCGACGATTTTTCGCGTCACTCCAGACGCCAGCTTTTCCAAATTCAGTGCGTATCAAATCCACAGTCGCTGAGCGACTGCGATTCGTTGGGCTACACTCCTCGCGGAGTCTACCCGCAGCCTAAGAAATTGTCAGCAGCTGGTTGGCCAATGTTTATAATTTTTGCAAGTCCTAACGCCTCTTCCATTCACTAACATCCAAAAAGATCGCAGACTTCGAGCTTGAAGTAGTCTATGAGCTTTCAGTTCGTCTGCATGAATTGCTCTTTACCGACTTGTCAGGTGGTCCGTTTTCTGAACGAAAACATTCGCATATCTCTTCGGAGGTAAGCGACGATTCCAGTGCGATTCATATCCCAGGTCACTTGCAGTGGATTCCAGTGAGCAGTTAACACCCATTGGAATACACTGCAAGTGACCTGGAGAGCTCTTCGATATTGCCTCGAATGTGTATTTCTCTGGGCTGAAAAGATGACAGTTCCATCTCATACTAGAACTACAAAGCGCGGCTTGATGACGACACCTATCGAGCGCTCTGGAAGTGGTGCGTGGCATCTTCGACGTGTTGACACTGCAGGCCAAGGGTATGTCGTGACTGACCACTGTGGAAGTGTAACCGGATGTGCTGCCACTGGCCAGCTAGTTCTGCCCCTCCCATCTCTTCAACTGGATGACTAATGAAATCGGCATTCAGCGCCATTTATTCTATAAAAGCGTTCTACCAGCAGTCCGCTACGTAGCTGAGATGCGTAGTTGCACTAACTATTCTCATATTAATCAAAGAGACCCATGGAATTTGGTCTCGTTCAAATGACCTTGGTAAATGCTGAAAAGTTTAGGGCTGAAATTCTTCAAGATATGTTATGTAGCACAGAATACGCTGATGTCAGCTCTCTATGATGCGCGTTGTTCAGCTTTTCGATCCTCTCTAACGTACACGTCATAAAGGGGCACTAAGTTAACATCAGCAGATCTGTACCAGCGAAAAACTACAATGTCTCGAATCTCGTGGTCAATTGGAGAAGCAGAAAATATGGTAGGGATTCTTTTTGCATGAATAAATCGTGCAAGTCAATAAACTAGCCAAAAGACCATGAGGAACAGGATTACCCACAAAGTGCTCATTAAAATACAACAAAAGAAAGCAAGTTAAGTACATGCACAAAATGTTGATGACGCAACGAAATCGAGAAATTACGTATATCCAGTAATTCAGGCAGTGCAGTGAGATACTACCGTGTGCAGTTCATTTCATCTGGATAGCAGATGAATGGTACTATGACACTTCCACCAGGGTTAACTGTCATTTGGCGAGGATATTCCCGAGCACGTACGGGCCTACAAGAAACAACATTTCCAGCTGTTAACAAAGTTGTTCCCAATGTAATGGATATAGATATCATACCGCAACATGGACTGATCCTCGGAAACGCCTCTTTCCAGTCGCCGTGAATCGCGCCTATCGCGAAGATCTCGCCTGTCTCGGTCTTCATAAGCAGGATCGATACGACTCCACTCTCGAAATAATGAATCGCTTTGAGCATCAACACTAAAAATGAGCAAACCACATAGAACCGAAGAGAAACCAAAAGCTAGATATTTTTTGAAGGTGGTGTTGTAAATAGCAAAAAAAAGACTACCTGTAATCCCTATTTTGAAACCGCCGCCTTTGTGAACTAGGAGGTGCATTGATATTTAGGTACTGCCTCCCTATTATATGTGGTACACTTCCAGTTGGTATACGATTCATGAGAGATAACCGCCGATGTTCTAAAAAGGAAACGAAACTGAAGCAGTTCAAGTAGGAAATGCATGGTTTCATAACTTATCTCTTCTATTACCTATAAGGCATGGCTGCAAGAAGACCAGTTAAAATAAGTATGGCCGACGAGGAAAATACATGCCCACGAGCCGACCGCGTTGCACACGTGGCGTCTCTCCATGTTCAGTGATTCTCTAGCTCTGCCTTCTCTGCGTTTCCAGCATAGAAATTCTGCCTTCCCAATACGCTCGCATGCGTCGCGGTCGGCTCGTGGGCATATATTTTCCTCGTCGACAATAACAAAAGCTAACAACTAATAGAAGTGAAATAGATATATTCTAGCAGAGGGGTCGTAAACTACTGACTCTCACTACTCCATTTTTATGCATAGAATTCGCATGACATAGCTTAAAAACTACTGAACACGTATAATTCTGTTCATCAGCATAACATGATAAATTAAAAACGGTGCGAATGGACAAGTTTGCATATGCATAAATGGTGAAAAAAGAGGAGTAGTGCCTACCAAGATCGCTATTAGCGCTGTCCACGCTACTAGCAAATATCGCCTCAGGTGCGCTGGACTCCGTGGAATTCGTGCTATCCAGACTCGACACAGCTGCAGTTGACAGGAATTTTCGCCGCAGGAAGATATTTCTAAAAGTCTTTTTTCAGTTGTATATGAAAATATGTGCAAGCTCGACGGGTTAGATGGTGCGTATACCAGGCTGCTCAGGGTTACAATGAAACTGTCTACACGTTAAAAAACTGGGAATTTCAAATCTTTCAAGAAGGGTGACGTTCATGAAGCCTAAAATTAAAGAACGATGAATTTAAAAGGAAAATAAGTGAAAACGGGGCAGTTCATGACAGCAAACAGAGTGAGGTTATCAGCGAACTCTGCTCCAGTATACATTCATTAAAAGAGGCAGGGCGTAGCGCAGAACCATAGTACTGGAACTGGAAAGGAGGGTTTCTTCAACTGGAATTCTACATATGCTACTTTACATGCGTGGAAGAGCGATGCAGACCATTCCGATTCGTGCGAGAACTCTACCTTCGATCCCAATCCGACCTCTTCCTTCCAGTCCAATAGAGAGCGTCGTTTGAGGTGATATCTTGTCCGACGAACGAATTACGGCGGCGATTTCGTTCGCGACCCTCTCTTCTTTCATAAAGCGGGCTCATATCACGCAAAAATCGCCCA
>KN550467.1:23874-43163 GCA_000797555.1 Oesophagostomum dentatum | reverse complement strand
CCGTCCCCCGACTGGACAGCTCATGCACATCACCAAACAAAATTACCTATAATTTCTGACTTCTCAGTTTCTTTTAAAACTATACTTTTTAAAAGGATTTGCTTCTTGATGTTTATTTCGCATAATAACGTAACCGCTCATGCATTTTGATTTCGCTGAATAGAACACAGCCTATGTCTTGCATTATTTGCATTTATGATCACTCTGATTTACTGCGACATATTTACGGTTACGCTAATTAGTTCGTAACTTCCCACTACCACAAACATAACAATGATAGTTGTAGCGAATCTATATGTTTATTCTTGGGTTTCCATTTTTAACCTTTCTTTCGCTGCACTTGTCATTATGTTCTCTACAAACCGATAATAAATGCCCTCTTTCTTGATTGAGCAAGAAGATTTCCGTTGTCCAGCGAACACCGTGTGAGCTGATCTTTGGCGTGAGAATACGGTTCCTTTTTAAGTAAATTTTGACGACACAAATGCAATTTAAACATTTGCGTGTCGAACACCAGCCTCAGCGTTCATCTCCATCAATAAAGCACAGATTTAGTTCTGGTGAATGTCGTCGTCCGTTATCCAACAGGAATATTGCTTGGATCATCTTTTTTCTTCCATATACACTTGCTACAGTGTGTTGGGCATTGTTTTAAATCTGCTTGTGCTTTGGATGATTGCTGCTCACAAGCACGACTGTATAAAGGAGTATCGGATTATATTAGGCAACACCACCTGTACTCTATTGCTGCTTTCGCTGCTAACCCTCTTCCTCCAGTTAAGGTAAGAAGACATGATTCGATTCGATAAAAAGAGAGCTTTGTGAATCCGAAATTTGAGAAATGCTGCAATATTTCGTAATACAAAGCAAGGAACTAAGCAAGTGACTTCCAAAAATTCGCTTCACTAGTCTACACAGTTTCCCAAAATATAAGACCACCGCTAAATTCGTCCCACTTCCACATTTTGTTTTTTGAGAGTACATATTTAAGAAATAGGAGGCTACCTCAGAAGGGTACCTAATTACCTTCACTGACAACAGTATCCGTGAGGCTTTGCATTCACCAGGCTGCGTTCAACTACCTGTTTCCGTGTTCTTGCGATTTTTGTGATGCGACCAAATTTCGAATCGGAGGGTTTCCACCTTCACGAGGATCGGATAAAACAAAGTGTTGCAGATTTGTCATCGCAGGAGACTCACTTGGTTATGTAGCCCTTGGTCCTGCCAGGTTTCTGAATATGCCAAGGCTCGTACTGTTCTGTACAGCTCTAATGCTTACCATTGACATCTACTCATTCATGACTATTGCAATGTGTATGGTGTACAAGTAGTTCACAATCACAAACAACACTCCCAGCGAGAAGCAACTGCTACTTGGTATCGCTCTCTTCTTTCTGATTCCGCTTTCAACCGGGGTAAGCTAAAAGGTAATGGGCCTGTCACTCCTTAATACCATGGGTGTTTCAGATTGCGTTGCTCATTTATGACCCAGATTTCTCAGAACTGCACACCATTCTAGAGGAACTCAGACCTGATTCACAGCTGTGGCGATACGGCAACTACAGCGGCCTACCGAACGTGAAGAGTGTCTACGTAATGTACCTGATCGTCGTGATTTGCTTGATTGGAGTGGCGTCATATATTATAATGGTGACGGCTGGACTAGGAGTGAGTCGTTCGCTTTGTTAAGCAGTATTTTACCAAAGATATGACCGAATTGCTGTAGTTTTTCTGACAAGGCTTCTGCAAAGGATGTAGCAGTCTCAGGACCACTGAATTCGCTCTTTGGTAATTCCGTAACTTTATGGAGAAAAGCACGGAAAACATCTAGTTAACCACACAAAAGAAATATGGCCATATATGGAGCATCTGATTCGCAAGGAAACACTACTGAACATCTTCCTTCGTAAGCACCTTGCGTCACAGCTTCGAGACAAATTCGTAACTCGAATTCTATGTTATTCTACTTATGAAAAGGTCGTTTGCCATTAGCAGACTGTGATAGGAAGTTAAAACGAGAATAAAGTGAGGACTTCGACAAGCTGGTCGTGGGGTTGACCCTTTTTTTTAAAAGAGTTAGTCCTTTTATACGAGTAGATTTTGCTTTGCCTGCGATAGAAAATATTGTGTCATAATAGTACCACAAGGAAGTCGGAAATAAAATGGAAAACTATTCTTTAAACCGGCTGGTCATCACTGTCTGAGAGCGAAAGGTTTTTTTGCAATCTTTGCTTGGTACCCATCAAAAGCAAGTGGAGGTACGGCAACAGCGCGTAAATGCATTGAACAGTTTATCCAGTAAAGAGGAGAGTGGAAGACGAAGTATTGCGCTGAAGGTAAAATCGAAATTTAGAAGCATTGATGCATAGCCACAAGGCATTTGAGCCTAAAAACGCTAAGAATAACGGAGGCATGATCAATAAATCATTAGCACATATTTAGTGCTAGAGTCGGAGTCTCGAAAAAATACTCTTGGAAAACCTCCAGGTTCGACTCCTCTGAACTGTGGCATTGTTCTTACGAGGGAAGGACTATTAGTCGAGCCCAGAGATAGCTGTGCGATATGCTATACTAAATAGGGCTCGGAATCCCGTTTTCAAATATGTTATTCATATCTGCGACGGCTTACTCTACAAAGAGTTATACAAGTTTTTTCATGGTAAACTGTTGTTGCATTGTGGTAGTATGGTAAGTTGGCATATAAGTGATAGTGATTGCTACGTGTCGTTGTTTACATTGGACGGCATTATAAAAGGGCTCGAATGAGTAATGTTGGCATTACTATTCTTTCACCGCTTTACTTCTTCTGGCACTACTTGATAACAAGTATGGCCTACAGGTTAGTGAGCAGCAGCACCCGGACTGCGTCTGTAACCTGCATAAATCTTCAATTTAGTGGTGTTCTTTTGGGCAGAACACTGTGCTTGGATAAGATGCGGTGTAATGCAATCTAACAAATGCTAAATACAAACGATGAATCGAGGTTACTACAAAACCTGCAGTGTATAAAGCGTTCAATCCTGGGTGTGCATGCACATTGCGCAAAATTCAGCCTATTTCCGAAAAGAAGACGCACGATCTGAGTTAAGCAGGGTTAAACAGAAAAACGTGTATAGCTCCTTGTAGCGTAAACCATCGCAGCTATGGATGCATATTTGGAAACGGTATGCCGAGCCCTACTTGGCTGAGCATATCGCACATTTATCTCCCGACTCGACTAATCATCCCTTCCTTATGGAATGTACTGTCGGCATGGAAAACGTATGCCAACGAGCCGAACGCGTTGCACGTGTGGCGTCTCTCCAAGTCCAGTGATCTCTCTAGCTCTCCATTCTTTGCGTCTCCAGCGTAGAACTTCTTCCTTCCAATGACGCTCGCTTCCGTCGCTCTCGTGGGCATGTATTTTTCACGTCGATCATACATGTTTCTTGTTTTCCCTTTAGCCAGTATTGGTAGCAAGTCTATTATTATGCGACGTTGCGCCGACTAATCTTTTGATACACTGCGGTCATATATTAGGTCGTCAAGAATGAAATGGCCGGCTTCGACGAAAAATGTTTGGCTCTCGTTATTTCAGAGGACAAGATGCTAGGCGAGCAGGCATAGACTAATTGAGGATCGCCAAAGAATTCTCTTTCGAACTGTTATCGATATCTGCCCGGAGCTCTGCAGAGCGAAGAGCCATCGGCGCCTAAACCCGGAAACGCAAAATTTTTTGCGCTATTTTCAAAAATTCGTAGAAAATGTTACAGGACGCCTAATGCAGCAACTAAGTAATTACTGCTTAGAGTAAAGTTCGAGGTATAAAATGTATAAAATCCACACTGTAGTGAGTCTTATTCTACATTCTGCTTCTCGAGCGATCGCAATTTCGGAAATAGTAACAAAAAATGACCCCCTTTTTCGACCCATTTCAGGGCGAATTTTGTTTTTTTTCAAATTTTCGTGTGGTAAAATTAATCCAATTGGGAGCAACATTTTGGCGAAGCTGAGGGAAAATCTTAGCGCTGCAGGCTCCATGTTTTGGTTCATATTCGATCCTGCTTGAACGAGTAGCACGCCATTGTACAGAAGCACTCAACAACGAGTTTGAGGTTTTATTGCGCCACCATAGAAATTTTTGGGCATATAACACAATTAGTATTATATTTGATACACACTTTTTCCCTTAACATTGCAGCATTATTATCTACAGAGAAACTTGGATCGCCACCAAGAAATAATCGGTTTTTTTAAATGACACGATTTTCTGACTCGTCAATCACTTCGGTAAAAATTTTTATAAAATTTGTTTTGCGGCCTATTCTTCGAAC
The DNA here is from genome assembly GCA_000797555.1 of Oesophagostomum dentatum. Lineage (NCBI taxonomy): Eukaryota > Metazoa > Nematoda > Chromadorea > Rhabditida > Strongylidae > Oesophagostomum > Oesophagostomum dentatum. The sequence goes on along the minus strand of KN550467.1, from coordinate 38,850 downwards.
TGCGTGTTTTTTTTAAAGAACATTGTTGTTCCTTAATTATAGAAAATACGGAATGATTTATAGGTGCACACTTTTTAGTTATTACCTAATAAAGGTTGTTTTAAGGAAAACCGGCCATTTCATTCTAAACGACCTTATATTATCTCATCGCGAACTGATCCCATTCCTGTTGATGGGCATTCTATAGGAGGTGTGGCATGAGCCGCTGTGGCTTACAATTAGACAAAATTATACCTTCTGTAGTTAGCTCAAAGCCTTTTACCAAGTTGCGGTCGTTCGTTCTATTTCAGGGTATGAGAAAGGTGATTTCACCAAAACGACGCCTAATAAAAGACTTGGTACCAGTCGTGGCTAAAGGCAAAAACAAGAAACATCTGTAGTCAAGCTGACTAGCCGTGCGAAGTTGTATGGTGTGCAGTGACAGAAATTTTAGCCATGGCGCAAAATCCCACTCAAGACCTGCTGTTGACAGCAACGGCTGAGCATCAGCTCGCGCTACAGCTAATTTGGAGACGGCGTTTTTTCTCTGATTTGTGTAAGTACACCCAGCACAACTTTGCACCGACTGGTCAACTCGACTATACGCCCTTAGGTAACATGAGCAAATGATCATCGTTCCATGCGTACTCTAGTGTGAGGCCGATCTTTTTCTACGTTCGGCTACTAGTAGCATCACTGTCTGAGCGAAAAAATAAGGTGGACAGTGGATCTATCTGGAGCTAAGCAATAGCTTTTGTGCCATTTTTTCCGTTGACGTGTTATTTATTTGAAGGTAGCTACCAATGTAGATAGCTAATCATCTCGCCAGTAAGTGATATCCAGATTTACTGCCTGAAACGGTAGCTCCCATACGGTTTTAACTTCCATTTCTCCTGGAAACAATAATCTTGCTGGTAGATTTAAACGCGTAGCTCTTTTACGTGAATCCATTATCTACGCCTTAGCTCAGCGCAGACGCTGTCTGCTTCGCAGTCTCGCCTCGTTGTGGACGTTCTTTTCCATCAGGAAGTAAAAAAACCTGCTGTTAAGCTTATTTTCGTGAAATCTAAAAACATTTCTATGCGTTCATACGTTTTCGCTCAAGACTAAAGTCATTGTTTTGAGTAGTGTCTAACAATGAATGGATGTGCTCGGTATTGTTTGATTAGTACTGTGCTGCTATTTTTTCCTTAATGTACAATCAAATATTGAGTGACCAGAAAACACTTTTCCAAAAGACATTTAAAAATCAGAATTCTCTAAGAGTGCGCTGCTCCAATTGGAATTTCTAACTGTTATGTAGAAAACTTTCACTGCATTGTTTGCGTGGACAAGGAAACTTCAGCGCTTAACTATAGAGTACTATTAGGTCGTTGCAAAAGTCTTTGGACACTTTTTTCTTCCCCAATTTCTTTCTTCAATGATTTCGCACAAAACTGCCACAGTGCTTGAGGTGCAAGCACTACTAAGGGTATTTCGTTGTAGCGTCACTAGCACAGTATTACAACCTGTGGCAAATTATGGCTTCAGTATCACCGCCATCCATCCGAGCAATTTATAATTACGAGTATAAGAAAGGGATATCTGTGAGAGCCACGGCCGATAATATCAATAGTGTATTTGGGAGTAATAACACTGTTCATTCCACGGTATCTTACTGGTTCAACCGCTTTGCCTCTGGAGATTTTTCCTTCGAAGACAAGGAGCGCCCAGGACGTCCACCTACTCTCATCAATACGGAATTAATCAATACTGTCAAAGCAAATCCAACCGCCAGCGTAGCTGCCTTGTCGAAGACTCTTAGATGCTGCCCAACAACAGTGAGCAGACGCCTTGATCAGCTTGGATACAGGAAAATTCTGGCAAAATGGATTCCCCACACTTTGATTGAGCCGAACAAGGCAAGCCGGGTTAACATCTGTGAGTCACTTCTACTCAGTCCCCACAGAAAGAACTTTCTGAAAGATTTGGTCACCGGAGACGAGAGCTGGATTCTCTATGTTAACTATTCCCGTAGGCGCAAATGGCTTCCACGTGGAGAACATCCAGAACCAGAACCGAAACCAGATATTCACACACGCAAGTAACTTTTGTGCTGTCGGTGGGATTCTGAGGGATTTTTATACTACGAGTTGTTTGGATCATGTCGTGCTTCACCACGACTCCATTCCCTTCTCCCTCGGCTCCTTCGTCGACCCCTGTCCCTTCCCCTCCTTTTTTGCGCCTGCCATTCCCGCGGCGTCTCTCGCCGCCCGTGGCTCACTCTTCGCCGAGACGCCTCAGCCGTCCGCGCGCCCGCGTCGCCCCGCCCCTCGACTATAAAAGGGTGCAGGCATCGATCGGCGCGAGTCAGTCACCGTCTGTCGTCGTCAGGAGCGGTCGGCTGTCGGCTCCAAGCCTCGTCTTCGCGTCCAACGCCATTCAACGCCGTCGCCACGATGCTCAACCGTCCGCATCGAGCCCGATGAGCAGTGAGCAGCGCCAGGAGGACAGCCGACGCCAACCGCCTGGATTCATGGAACATCGCCGCGCGCAAGTGTCGCGCGTGCCCAGGCCTGTTAAGACTTGTACCTTTTTTTATTGTACATATGTTTTATTTGTATATATCGTATCGATCGCCATTAACGTGTCATATTGGGAAAGTCAGGATAAACATAATTAAACCAGTCGTTTTAACGCCTTGGATTGAGACACCGTAGCAGCGCCTGCGCCATCGTCAGCGCCTAGGGGTAACGTGCGTAACCGCCGCTTAGTCTTAGGGCAGAAGGCCTCTACAGCCCGCATTGAGCATTCTCCACTTAAGCGTGGCTGCCCTACGAGTCCCACTTCTCGCGTGTCCGGAGCTTCCTACCACCGATGCTGCCCGGGCACGACAGATCAGGCGCCACTGTTGACGCCACGACCTACGCTTTACAGCTGCAGAACTTAGACAATGCCATTCACCGTCTTCGTCCGAAGCGCCTTCAAATAAATTTTTTGCATGATAACGCTCGCCCGCACCTTTCGAAAATTGCTCGGCATAAATTGGCGGAGTTAGGCTGGAACGTTCTACCCCATCCCGCTTATTCTCCCGATCTCGTTCCCTCGGGCTACCACTATTTGGTGACTTGAAGCGTAATCTGGCTGAGAAAAAATTTAGTAACCACGACGAACTGAAATCGCACCTCGACCAGTACTTTGCCTCACGTCCGCCGGACTTTTGGGCCAAGGGGATCGAAATGCTGCCGAAATGTTGGGAGTATGTCATCGGCCACGATGGAGGATACATTGTTGACTGAGCTTGTTTGTACGTTTAGTTATTATTGAAATAAAATTTTCGATGAAGTGTCTAAAGACTTTTGCAACGACCTAATACAATTTTTTGTAGCAAAGCAGCCGTTTTATGAATTTTCAAGTTTCCAATGAATTTTAGCACTGTAACGACCTCTGTTAGGTGCTTGTGTCAGTACTGCTTCCTACGCGAGCGCGCACCGTGATGCATATATGATGGTTGGTCGTATCTTTTTCCTAGAGGAGGTTTTGACCTCGAAGGAATAAAGGAGTCGTAGACTAGGCCAGTAGAAGATGTGCTTAGTTGAGAGGGCAGTCTCGGTTCAAATACTAACAACCATTTTTTACAACACATTCAGCTATTTCAAAAACGAAGAATTATATTGGAAAACATGCGCTTTTAATAAATTCCCAAACAGAACTTGGTAGTGGTTCAAGAGTAAATCTAGCAAGAAATCGCTAGGCCAAGAAGGGTATGGCAGTAACCTCCTATACTGCTCGAATCGTGCATTACTGTTTACAAAAGCCAGAGAAAAAATTCGCCTAATAAGACGACTTCTGAATTAAAGGTAGCATACGCGGAAATTTTCATTTTTTGAGATTTTCGTGAGGAATGAGAGAAGGAAGCGCCTTAATACGGGTATCACACTACAAATGCTCACTGCTGCCGTCCAACGCTGAAAATCTTTTATGCGGCAAAGATCTAGCTCTCTTCTTACAGCGCCCCTGGACAAACTAGGATACACTACTAATATAGCTGTACCCAGAATGCCCTGGTTTTTCATTTTATTCCGAATGTGAAAGACGGAAAGCTAAGCTGAGGATTCGTTCAAACTCGAAGGCCGCTTACGCGGAAATTCTCGTTCTCGAGATTTTGGTATGATATGAAAGAAGACGAGAGCCGAATATGGCTATCACAGTGATACTGCTCAGTTCTGCTTAGCAACCCTGAAAAACGCCATTTCATGCGCCAAAAACACGAAACGTACACTAGGGGAGCCCTTTTACAGCGAAAATAGGCAGAATCGGGCATCTGTTCAGCAGGCTTAGCTCTTTCATTCCATACCAAAATCATGGGCATTCAATCTGATCCTGTCCTTTTCTGGACCCACTGTTTTGCAGCCTAAATGGGTACTTGAAACTCATGCTTAAATGGACTTCTAGGATAAGAGCAACCTCTAGATTTTGTTATAGAATGAAAGAGCAAAACCTCCGAACACACCCATTGTAGCAGTTATGACCGATTTTGCTTATCTTTGTTGTAAAGCGAGGGCTCCCCTCGTGCACTTGTCGCATTTCTGGCCCACAAAATGGCGTTTTTTTCAGGGTTCCTAGGCAGAATTGAGCGGTATCGCTGTGATAGCCATATTCAGCTCGTTGTCTTCTTTCATATCATATCAAAATCTCGAAAGCGAAAACTTCCGCATATGCTCCTTTAACCCTTTGAGTCCCGAGTCGCGCGAAAGCCCGGCGGGAGCAGGTTACGGTTCACTGTAGGCCACGACGATCATAACTGCCGTGACCGATTTCTCAGTTAGGGTTTTCTGTATTTTTTTAAATATTCGTAGTTTAGTACATAAGACAATTTTGAGGGCAAAAAAAAAACTTGGGCGTAAATTCTGCAAAGCGAAGAAATAACCGAAGATGAGACTGATTAAGGTTTAACTCGATGTCATGCTAAACTTTTTACATGAGAAGTGAACTGTAGGGTCATATACAAAAAATTCGTAAAATACCATCCATTATTGGAAGGATGTGAGCACCAGTTGAAATTTCGACGAAAGTTTTTGAAATGTCTGGGGTATGTCTCCCGTTCAATCTGGCTACGGTGTTAATCGTCATTATCGCTAGAATATAAATGCTCGCATTCTGGCTTTGATCACAAGTTTTCACATTCGAAAGTTTCAACATATGCACTGCTGTCAACCATGATTTCGGCAGGCTACTATTCTAGAATCCGCCAAATTCAACAGGTTCTATTATATCGCTAAAATAGTGTTTAGAATGTATTACTGCGTAGTATACGTCCGACAGCTAAAGGCTTCGGCATCTTGATATATTTTTAAAAATCGCCAAAAAGTCAAAACATCGAGATTTTGGTAGCTTATGTTTCTCCCGTTTTGCAAGGTTTTGAACTATTCATACTTAATTCACAGAGTACTCCTGAAGTACTATCAATGCTGCATAAAAGGTTCAGTTAATCATTTGCCACAAGAAAGAAAAAAGTACTGGTACATATATGTACCAGCGGGACTCAAAGGGTTAAGGTTTAGGTGCAAGGAGAGGAGGCCCAGGACAGGGGCTAAATTATGCTGGTTATCCCCCAGTTTTGGCGTACATTTAATGATCAAAGCCTCCTTAGTAAAGCAGTAGCGACAGTATATTCCAAATTTGTTTATGTGTAAAAAGAGGGCTGTTAAAGCGCATTTTCTGCGTTTTTGCTGCATAAAAGGATTTTTTCAGCGTCCAAAGGCAGTGCTGGGCATTGTACTTTAACAACCGTGCTCATGGTGTTATCTTTTTTCTATCCATACCAAAATTTCAGAATTAAAGATTCCCGTCTACGCTGCCTTCAATTCACTCAAAATTTGTCATCACCAGTGCGATTTCAACAAAAGACAGAAAAAAAGCATTCATTAACTAGCTAAGGATTACTACAGCGTCTATCAAAGATATGCATCCACTCAAAATTCTATGACAGTACGACATAGGTAGCAGATGGAACTCATCTGTTGTGATACTTTTTTTGACTCGCCAGCTTTCCCCTGAATTTTTATGTTAGTTTTTACAGATTTTTCTTTGTGTCAAAACTATGCATTCACTTGGTGAAAAATGGTTTTTAAGAGAAGGTTCTCAAATCGGTTGGCTGCAAACGTCTATCAGTAGTACTGCAGCAGTAAGAACTCTCGTTCAAAAGTAGGTTGCAGGCAATTCAACACCGATGGCTACTTCAAAATCTGTAAATTATATTTGTGGGTGCATGCTCAAGGTTCGAGGGTTCTATTAATTTTTGTAAGACCAAATTAAAAAATATTGGTGCTTCATGAAGGAATCGCCTTTGTAGTTGTGCTCCATTCACATTTTACTGTTCATCAGCTGCTTTCTCCTAGCTTCACTACCACCTGAAAGCGCCCCACTTTATCACAGGTTGGGGTTTCAGAAACTTTATCAGTAGATGACATTTCGTATCGTTCACCAACTGTCACATAAGTCACATAAGTATGTTTTTGTGTACCTCCAGCAACTTGTAGTCAGGCGTTGCGAAAAATACGACCACAAATTAGCCATAGTGGAGAAAGAAAATCGCCAAACCGAACCCGAAGTCTTATTTTTTGTGACAAGGTCATCATGCGTAAGAAGCTTACCAGTTAGGCGTCAGTGGCACTTGACTTGCTTAACTCGTTTAAGGAAACACATTCCCTTCAGTTCTTAACCTTTGTGAAGTTATTTATAGAAGTTGTGGACGAAATCCAAATGTGTGATCGCTAGTGTAGAGTAACTATAAATTCGTCGGCTCTGTTCCCACTGTGCAGCTAAGGCGTGATCATATTTTTCGAAAATTCTAACCAGGTACGGGCTGTAGGAAGACAAAAACGCTCTTATGCAGGCAGCTGGTGGAGAATGCGAAGCGCTTTCCATCCATATAGTTTCCAAAACCCTAAGCTGTGGTATGGCTGTGCGCTTTCAGGTCATAGTGAAACTACGAGAAAGCGGGTTCTCAAACAGAAGAGGCGAACCAAACACAACCACAAAAATGATTTGTTCATAAAACACCTAGATTTCCTAACTTGGTCTTGTACAAAAATTAATAGAAAACTCGAACCTTAAGCATGCACTCAGAAACAGAATTTACAGATTTTGAAATAACCATCGGTGATGGATCGCCTGCAACCTATGTAGTCCTGAACAAGACTTCTTACTGCTACGGTACTACTGATGAGCTTTGCAGCCAAACGGTTTAGAAATAAATGAAATAAAATTAATAAGTATAAAAATTCAGGAGAAAGCCGGCGAGTCAAAAATGTGATCTTTGTAGCAGTGGCGATCGCAGAAATTTTTTCGGAGGGGGAGGGCGGTCTTTTCAGGCCGAAAGTGGGGGGAGGGGGCATGGGCGGGACCAAGGAAAAAGTGGTTGTAAAATTTTTAGAAATATTTTTAAAAATAAAAGTCTATATTTTCAATCGATAATAAAAATTATTTTTTAAAAATTGACCCCTTTTCAATTTTTTCCCTGGCCCATGGTCCACTCTCAAAAGTTTACTTCGTTATAAAAACAAGAAAAGTGTTTTAAAAGGAAACCTTTTAGGCGAATGTCTTCTGAAAGCCTAACCTAATATTTTGAGAGTACAGTATCATTTTAGCTTTATTCTGGAAAAAGACGCAAGTGTTCAAAACTCGAGAAAACGTCGCAAAAGGGTACTCTATATTTTAAAGTTTTGTTCCTTGCATTTACAGAAATGGCAAATTGAATGTCCTAATTATAGTGACGATTTAGGCGTCCAGCGAGGAGAACGAAACAGAGGCGCAAGGGGCGTGAAGCGAAGACATGGTGGACGTAACAGGTCATCTAGCAACCCTGAAGAAGAAGGAGATAATCCAGAGATACCCGCCAGAAAGAGCAGGGAAGAAGCAAGCGCTGAACAGCTTCGATTAGCCAAAATTGCAATGCAGATGATCCCCGTGTGGATCGAAAAAGGACTAATGCGAAATCTTCCCTTCAAGCTGAAAGAAGGCTGGTGGCATTGTAGACTATAGAATTTTGAAAAAATGATAGAATGATCTCCCTTAACAGAGATGCTGACGTACAAACAACCGAACGAAGGATTCAACTTCTGCATTCTTTGTCATCAGCGCAAAGAATTTCGTTTGCCACAACATCTCAAGCGTCGGCATAAAGAAATTAAGGATCTTGACCACGTTGCAGTAAGTTGCGAGATATCTTGTTTCTAGACAGTTCTAGGGTGCTATTTTTTTCCAAGATTTTTAATGAGTTTTATATTTTTGTCAATTTTTCCTGGAACAATTTTTGGTCTAGTGACAGATTCCACACACTTCCATTAATGCTCACAAATATTGCGTTTTTTTTGACAAAGGCGATCAGTAGAAGGTAAGTGCGGCTAAGGAAAAATCCAAATATGTAATAATAGATGTATTTCGAAATGGAATCGCTCAATGATTTGCTGTGGGAAAAAGGTCAAAGTCAACAGCCCTCAAAAACAAGTAAAAGCCAATATTAACAGTTGAACAGTAGACAGTCTACAGGTTCTTTTTTCTGCCGCGCCCGATATATTTTTTAGGATGTGCTACCGAATACACTTTAGCGACTTCAACGTCTTTGAACAGAAATAGCATAGTTGAGGTGGCTCTCTACTGTTTTGCTGATCAACCGACAATAATTCCCGGAAGTCAGTGGAGAGGTTTAGTAGATCTTAAGAACTCTTTACTCTTTAAATCACATGCAAAAAAGATTTTCTTTTCTTTCCCTCTTCTCAAAAAGGGGCATGGTCAAGACAAGCGTTGACTACGCAGGGACGGTGCAAAAAGTCACCAGAACGTGGTTCCCTGGCCCGGCCTTTCTGAAACACGATGCGACCTGTTCAAAGCCATTCAGAGAGCTCCAAAAAGCTTTCTTGTTGCCAAAGACGGTGAGCCTATTCAAAATGTGGCTTGGGTTCAGAGTTGTCGAAGTGCAGTGTGCAATAACTACATTCTAAACATTCTTTTTGCAATATAATAGATTTTGTTGAATTTGGCGGATTTTGGAGTAGTAGCCTTCCGAAGTCACGGTTGAGAGCAATGCATATATCGATGCTTTCGAGAGTGAAAGTCGTGATCACAGCGAGAATATGGGTATTTATGTTTTAACGATAACGGCAAGGAATAATCCAGGTGGACTGAGCAGGGACATATTTCAGACATTTTTAAAAATTTCGTCAAAATTCCAACTGGTGCTTCCTTCCTTCCAATAATGCATGGTATTTTACGACTTTTTTGTTAATTGCTTTAAAATTCGCCTCTCTTGTAAAAGCTTTTGCATAACAACAAGCTAAACATTAGACAGCTTTAACTTTAAGTATTTCTTTATTATTTCTTTCTCTTTATTCTTTAAAGAGTCTACGCCTAGTTTTTTGATCTCAAAAATGCATTATGTACTAAACTACAAATATTTTTTTAAAAGTAAAGAAAACCCTAACTGAGAAATCGGGCATGACAGTTACAATCGCCATCGCCTAGACAATTAATATGAACCGTAAGCTGCTCCATCCGGGCTTTTGCACGGCTCGGGACTCAAATGGTTAAATAACTTCCTCAAATCTCTTCAATCTGTTTAACCAATGATTCTGTTCTAATGGTTTTAGTTCGATATATACTTCAACAATTAAAACCAATCTCGACTTTATTATTAGCAGCAAGAGCTATTTGAATATCTTCACTAGACTACAAATATTGCTAATTAAGGCAATAGTTCAAGCGGGAAGAGGAATAGTAGAGAATATGAAAAGGGCTCACTTGGATTTTACTAAAGGCCCGCGTCCCGAGACAGAAAGAGAGCGACAGATTGTTGACGCAATTATATCGCAAGCAGAAGAGCAAGGAATCCCATACACAAATGTGAGAAATTTACTAAAATCTAAATGTCGCAAAGTTCGCAACTTTATTACCTTAAGCATATTTGTTCGCATATTTAGTACCCTGAACGACTTGAAGCTACTGAAGGCGTAGCAAAAAAGGCGACGAAACAACAAGTATCTAAGGGAATGACGAAAACGGCGGGGGAAAGCAATGCGAATTTGGCTGAACAGGAACTTCTGGGACCGTCCAAAGAGACACCAAGAGTGGAAGGCCGAATTGTAAGTAAAGAACAAAGTTTATTTGTTTCAATTTTTGTCATGGGGTATAGTTTCTAGTTTAGGAAAAAACCCTATCATTTGCTGCCGCAAGCATTCCTAGGAGATTTTTACTTATGAAGCAATATGACGACGAATATGAAGGTGGAGTTCATTTCAAAGCTAGATTTGGAATAGTATAGTGATTCAGGCGGCGTACACAGTGTTTTCGTCGAGAGTCCAAATTTCAAGGCTATGTTTGAGTACCAGAATGATGATCAAGCACCGCATGGATACTATAAAGAAGTTCGCAAACCAGGCAAAGAAGGTGAGATGCTATGAAAAATAATTTAAAAAAGCAAACAACTTGATATTTAAAGTCTGGGAGACAAAGGCAGATCAGATAATGAAATTTTGGAGACGTATCGATACAGAAGGCTCCGATTTGTTCGACAAGTTTGCGGAGCATCTGGAAACTGAAGTGGTATGTGCACCGTTCAGCTTAGAGGAATATATAGTTGTTTGATAGGGTAAATGTGAAATATATAGGACCCCCAAGTAAAAGGTCGAAGGCAGGCACGAAAAATTTACCGTTCGTACGTTGAGAGAGTCATGGCTCCTGTTATGAGGGCTAGAGGAAGGTAACCACTATTTAAACCATCTCCTTGAAAAAAAATCGACAAATTGTCCACGTTTAGGTTCGGAACACCTATCTCAGTCGACGATGTAATATTCTCATCGGGTGTTATACAGGAATATTTCAAGACTATGGCTAAATGCAGAATACCTGTACAGACAAGGCAAGGATTTGCCAAAGCAGTTCTGGATCTATATCGTTTTCTAAAAGTATACGTGCCACCAGGTAATGTAGCACAATATGCTTTTAATACACCATAAGACGGGCATAGTAGCGAATACAGGTCTCATGGCTTTGACATGTAAACTAACTTTTAGTAAATTTACGTGAGAGAAAATATGCGCTAGATGCTGGTATAGACGTGATGAGGGACATCATATCAGATTTGGGGAAGCAGAATACTTTGGAACGGTCTGTGCGTGCTGTAGCACCGAAGAAGAGTGACAAGGTAGGTAGAGAAGGTTACGATAATGCTTTAGTTAACAATTGTTTCGACACACAGGGAGCAGAGCCTTACTGTGTGACAAAAGCAGTGGTGACACATAAGAAGATCATCAGAAAAATGAATGCGATATATGAAGAGTGGAAGAAATCGAATTCCATAAGTCATGAGGACTACAATTTTTACACTGGGTAGGTCGGCGATGACTATACGTCGCATTTTACGCCTCAGTTAAATTAATCATAAACTTAAGTGCTTTGATGGCTTACATAGTTCACTGCGGTGCTCTACGTAATGAAGCAATATATAAAATGGTGTTTGGCAGCATATTCCCAGATCCTGGACATGAGGAGAGTACAGGATTGCTTCCTCATAAGAATGGAAAGCTATGGGTAAGTGCTCTTGAAAAGTCGCCTGGTGGTGTTTTATATGTCTAAGAATCAGAAATGAGTAAGCGCTACAATATTTTTGCAGTATGCAAAACTGTGTATAAATATTTCCAGCACTATAAGCAAACTTGTAGGATATTTTAAGCTCTAGTAACAGCAGCGGTTTAGGTGGGTCTCTATATTTTACCAAAGAGTGGAGGCGGTAAAGGTTACCTCAAATCAGCGACAAAAGGAGCATTTGTTCTCGACAAAAAATCACGAAAGCTTGTGAAGAGATACGCTAAGATTAGAAAACAGTGAGTTTGTGCCTATTTAGAGTTATGAATTAATCGGTTCATTTATGGATATACAAACTTTCAGTGTAGCGGTAGTAAAGGGGAAGAAAACCAGTGAAGAGATAGAAAATAGGCTGTACCCCTTTTTCCTCCTCTACAACGGCAATCCCACTACAAAGGACACGGTCCCCGTGTTCATGAAAAGATTTTTCGAATACACTGGAACCGGACATCGAGCGATTTCGTGCAATCTTGTAAGCAAGTTACAAATACGGAGTAGGGAACGCTCAAACGTCAAAATTTTTCAGAGTCGACGTAGCGCAACTGTAGGCCTGTATCAAACGTATCTGAACGAGGAATTAAAGCAAATAGAAAAATCCATTCACGAAGCCAGTGTTTTAGCAGGTAGTTAGTTTATCATGTTGGCTCATCGTTGACGGAATTAGCTAAGAACGCATTTGCAGGTCATTCGGAAAAGACGCAAATGACGAGCTATCAACGTGATTATGTTACTCCGAGTGGAAATGCATACATGAAACGCAAGCGTATGGAGAAACACAAGCTAAGGAGGAAGGGATGAAGGATCGAATCTCAGCAGCTGAAGAAGGAATAAAAAAGCAGAGTGCGTGCGCTAAAAACAAAAGAAGTGAAGAAGAGGGCATAATGAAGTTTTCAGTCTGAGTGTTTTACGTCGCGAGCAAGACATTGAAGAAGAAGCTGCGCAGAAATCCATACGAAGCCCAAAGAGGAAAAAAGCGAGGACCATTGGTAGCGAGGAAGAAGATCAAGGTCCAGAAAAGAGTTTTTTAGAATGACGTATTAGAGAGCATATCAAAGCTGTGTCACGATTTTCTGGGACTTTCTGAAGATTTTTAGGGGACTCGAGTGAAGTTGAAGATGAAGGTAGCCAACGCAGTATTATGGAAGGCGATGGCCGTGAATCGCGTAGAGGCAGCCCCGACTTATTTGAAGAAGGTGAACGCAGCATCCAGGTTCGTTCGTTTCTTCCGAACTAATTTCTTGTCCTTTTAGGACCTTCTTCGCCAGAACCTTTACAAACCTACGCCGCCGATCTCGACTATGTTTCCGCGCAACTTCAAACCTTAAACAACACTCCATACAAAGAAGGGCTTTCAAAGCTTGAGACATCATTTCAGTTGGCCGAGTTCAATATTCGAAGATGCGCAAAGCCTATTCAGGTAGCACAGTAGCAAATTCTAAGACTTAATCGTACGTATATTGGAACCTATTTACAGGATTTTCCTTGGTTAGAGGTAAGAGAAATCCCTGAAATAGATGGCAGAGGAGTATATGCAAAGGTTCCGATCAATAAGGATTTTGCCGTTTGTGATTACCGGTGACAGTTTGCATTGATTTTTTTTTCATCCCTACCCTGCAAACTATTACTTATAGTGGACGCGTTCTACTTCGAAGCGATTTTGATGAAGCTCTGGAAACTTTGAGTGATTGCGAGGAAAAACAACACGTTCTGGATTACGTGTTGGAATTTCAAGGTATATGCAAAACATGTGAAAACGCAGCCACATTTACGCTTTTTTAAAGATCAAGTAGGCGGCAAAAACCCATGAATTCGTCGTCACTGCACAAGAACCAGTCTATGAGGATTCGGTCGTGATAGGAAGACTGCTTAACCACAGCTCTCGTCACCCAAACCTCCGCATTCAGAAATATCATCCAACGGCCGAAAGCATAGTTTTAGTAATGAAGGCTACACGAAATATCAAGGTAATGCGACCATAATATAATATTAGGATGAGGCTGCCTTTCAGAAAATTCATTTTCAGGCCGGCGAATAATTACTTTGGGATTATGGCAGATGCTACTCAAAAGAACTTCTGAAAGATCGATGCATATGTAACAAATGCGATAAAGATCTCCTCCAAGGTAGGTACCTTTTCAATGTTGCTGCTAGAGGAGCTTCATGCAAATTCACAGGAACAACATCGAAGCTTGCACGAAGGGATGAACGTCCACCCGTACAACTGCCGTGGATGAGAATGCCCTCCCTCTCTCAACGAACCGTCAGCGAAGGCCGAGTAGAGCATGCACCTTTATCTAGCGGTTTATTGCTGCAACAGGTGGCTAAGAAAGCAAATGTGGTAGCTCTCATTAAGAAGCGACCCGGCACGGATGCGTTAGAGGCATACCAGATTAGCAGACGACTTGTAAACGGTTCAGAGGTTCGTTTATGTTTGGCTAATAAAGAGTGACGTGGTCACTAGAAATTAAAAAAAAAAACAGCATTTTAGGAGGCATTTACACTGCCCAGCGAAGTGCCCAAGAACGCCAATCAACTCTGTAAGCTTTTCTGGGCCGCTCACCATGATGCGTTCACGAAGAATACCGCTACGGTAGTAATCCTAAAAGCAACTAGCTTTGATCGGCACCCTTTAGTAGTTCTTCTGGGTAAACCAATACCATTAGAAGAAAATAGAAAATATGGAAGCTGTGTCGTGTATGTTGCTTCGGAATGCAGAACCTACGCGGTGGTCAGTGTTATGTTGAATATTCAGAGGTTTGTTCGATTGTGTGCTATAGAGTAACGAGGTGAATTTAGGAGGCTCAATCGAAAAAGACAGAGAGTGAAACCAGTATCGATGCGATGTACAAGAATAGCGAGCTCCTACCATTTATTGCGAAGACAGATGACCCCTGGAGAAGGATTTTAGAAAATGCCGAAATTACTTTCAAAGAGCTATGTTCCCTTCTGCAGCAGACGTGCTGTAAGAAGAGACTAACGATGTGATGGCCTGCGAAGATCATTTAAAGCGTGCACTGTGTCACGCTTGGTGATGGACACATTAGTGAAGCTAATCGCTGCAAATATACCTATATTCCCCGAGTTAACGGCAGTCCAGTTTCATACTAGTGGATTTTTTTAAAAGATCTCAACTATGCACTCTTTTTTTGTGGCGGGAATGTCACGTCAAAGAACACTTATTTCATTCGTACCTCTGTTCCTCAACTAGAAGCTTCCAGCTTTAAGTCGCCATATGACTAAACCATTTAAAGGGCTAAACTAAAAAACGCTATATGAGAATGTCTACAGCGAACGATTTGCCTATAAGAGAGTTTCAACATTCTCTGCTCTTCTACTGCACGAGGCGTAAGTAGAAGAAAGTGCTATCTGATAACA
>KN550466.1:13524-23757 GCA_000797555.1 Oesophagostomum dentatum | reverse complement strand
CAAAACACTTGATCGGTTTTTAGCGTTTAGTATGTACAGTGTCGTATTTGTCGCAAATTCCGTACAAACTGTATATGTCTAGATATTTTTGAAAAGCGATATACCTAAAGGGAAGACGTAACAACGTTATTGGTTGTTTCCTTAATCACTGTCGGATGCACTTCTGCAGCGCACATCACGCGCATTTTATTTGGCGACACATTTCTGTATGCCCATAAAAATCAATCTTGTGACTCGAGTGCTATCCTGTCGATCAGTCAGCCACGGGCTAAGCGCACAGTCTCAACCATTTGGGGGCCTTGATCATCGAGAAAAGGAGTAGTTTATCTCACAATCACCTATTCTATTTCAAGGATTGTTCTTCGCAAAAGCGGCGTGGATAAACTAGAAGCATCAGCGTACGCTAAGATTTCAACTTATTGGAACTGCTCACTTAAGTATTCGTGAGCTCTGAAGAGCTATCATTGTAAATTTTGGCACTAATCTTGTCTTCGTTTTTTTTTTTTTTCGGTCGTGAAAGTCTATAAACCGCCTAATGGCTGCACCGCTATTCACTTTCTCATCAAACAGTCTGCTGACACACAAATCAGGCGGAACCGGCAGTGGATCATTCGTCAGATATCACCGCCCTCCAAAGCATCCATACGCGTCCGCCGGGATGTGTGTTCGCAGAATACTTGAGGAGACAGTAGCAGAGGTGCCAGGGATAGAAAACTTGCCGTATTATTGTTGCAGCACTGGCCTGGTCTGGGGAAGGATGGAGACAGTGGAAGTGCATCTAGTGGAAACGCAAGGCGCAGACGCATGGACGAACGTGAGCGTCGTGCCCGAGGATCGCCGAAAGAACTGACGTGGGAAGAGCGCATTCGAAAGGGAGCTGTTCAGAAGGAGCGCGTGGAACAGCGCGGGTAAATTTGTAGTATTGCGAATAGTCCATTTACATAACTATTTTCATTTAGTTTTGATAAGCCGGATAGGCCTGAGCGCGACACTCGAGAAAACAACAACTCAAATGGACGCCATAAAGGTCAGCGCGGCGGCCGTTTAGTGGGAACTGGAAAGTCTGATAATTGTGGGAGGGAAGTAGAGGTGTCTCCTGTTCCGGGAGTGGGTTGATTGATGTGTTTTAAACTCCTTCTTTTTACTGTTTTCTTTATTGCTTTAATCATGTTCTGCGTTACGTGCAGGTGGAGACGAAAAAACAATGATAACTGTAGGAGAGATGTCCAACGGTAAACCGTGCTAATGGTGGACAGCCTTCCCGAAGCGCTCTGCCTCGCGTCAACCGCCCGGTGGGGAAAGTGTACGCCCCCAGCATGGGACCAGCAATGGCACATATGCGTGCTCCTCTGAACTACAGACAGGGTTTGTCTGATTAAAGGTAGTACCCACGCTCGGGGCGCTTTCTAAGTTTTCGATGGATTCGGAAAGGCGAACTCAAAAAAATGAGCTGAGATTGAAATTTCTCGGCCCAAAAGTCATGGCGACCGAGAAAATCGTTCCAGTAGACTCGTCCGCGATTTCAGTTCCATCTGTATCCAGTGGTTATAGCGCTTTAGGTAATGTGCAAAACTAAATGGACAACTCGTCCGCAACATCATGGGCGAATCCTCTGAAGCGATTTTCTCGGTCATGAATTACTGCTGAGCCAGGAAATTGGAACCTCAACCCATTTTTCAAAAGTTCCCCTTTCAGAATCCATCGAAAACTCGGAAAGCGTTCCGAGCGGGGGTGCTGCCTTTGAACACTTCGCAAGGTCACAGAAATCTAAGGCAGTCTCTCATTTTTAGGTGTTCCTTTGCTCGTTACCCACAACGCCTACTATCCAACGCGACCGCCTCTCGTATGCTTCCCTCAGCAAGATCAGCGCTTTAGGAATACTTGGCTTGATGCAAGTCTGGCGTTCAACTATCCCGCTGTCCCTGTGGTAAGACTCATAGCTTAGCTAGATTGAATATTGCTTCACTTTTACTTTTAGATGAACTGTACTTATGCTCCTTCTTATGGTTTTCACGGTCAGATGTGGAATGCAAGGAGCAGTAATCGTTACCAGTATGAGGAAAATCCTGCCAGAGAAATCGCTAAATTGAGGATGCAGCTTCAAACCAATGTGGATACAGGGTACTACTCTCCCACCGAATACCAAGCAAAATTCTCTGATGACGACGAGGACTGGGAGGAAACCGAAGAGGAGAAACGAAAGCGTTGGGAAGCGGGAGTTTACTGGCCCTTCGAGAAGGAGAATCTTGAGCGAGAGAGACGTGAGAAGGAAGCGAAGGAAAAAGCGAAGGTAGACAAAGAAAAGCCTACGGATCAGTTGTCAGAGAGCGGCGAGAATCATGCGGAGAATGAGGGATGTGGTGATGAAAATGCCAGTCCCGATCACAGTGAAGAAAATGAACATGACATGCTCAAAGAAGATGCTTCTGGGTGAAAGTCCAACAATTCTTCACGTCGAAACTGCATACGTATCAGATGTACTGTCGGTTCTTGAATTTTTATGCTTATTTTGAGTTTTTTTTTGTGAGAACAAACTGTTTCGCTGCCACTGTAAATGTTAATGAGTTGATTCGCTGGGTAATGCCGGCGTTTATTCAACACCTTCACAAGTAAACTTCAAAAAAGAAAAATCCTGGCAGTTGCGCACATCCACTGAGCCGTTTTTCTTCTTTGCTGGAGTAATCAACAGCTCAACGTACATGTTCTGTTTTTGGTCGATTTCAAATTTTTATGATCAGTATACACTTATGCAACTTATTTGTGTCGATCTAAATGGGTGAAGGACAGGCATACGGCGCGATTCGCTAGTGGTACTAGGGTCGCACTACCTGAAGGCGCGAGAATGTACTGCTGCCATGCAGGTGAGGCGCCTTCCAGCCTTACACGAGTAATATTTCCATCCCTTGCCTGAAAAGGCGAGAGACAAAACAGCACAGACATCATTGAGCGAATTTATTTCACATCTGTGAAGCTGAAGCGGTAGTATTTTCGAGCCCAATTGTAAACAGTAAGGCTATAAACAGGACGCTTCCATTCGAAAAGGGTAGTAGGCATGCAGGTTGTCATAAGCTAATTAGCTATAGTGGCAACTTAGAGATCGCGCCATATGCCTACCGGACCTATTAAAGCTATTTTTGTTTGAGAGTAAATCCATAGTTGTTTGCATTTCAGTTCATTCATGTAAGAGTTGTCGTCACACTGACTGTGCTGTTCTTGTTATGTCATAAATATTATTGTTGTTTCGTGTTGAGAGCTGCTGATGTCGCTTTCTCTTCTTCATCGTTAAGGCATTTGTATAGATTAATGAACAACCTCCACCCTGTGAAACAAAGCGGTGCAGTATGATGATAAGCTCTGGTTTTTTTTTTATTGTCTGATCGTAATTTATCGTGATTCCTCATTGTTTCTGTAGTTTACAGGTTTGAGCCTTTTTGGTTTATTTTCATGGTTGTGCATCGTGAAAACTGTGAATTGATGTTGATAAAATCATAGATTTTACTAGCATATGGGATTTAGCTTTATATGTAGCTGCTGTGCTCTACTTCAGTGCCTGTTTTTTTTTTCTTCTTTTTGTATTTCTCTTAGGAACAGCAGTATCTGTTGTTCTAGCGTGATCAATGTCCACCTACTTTTCCTTCCACGTGGGTCTGCTGCGTAAATTGGACATGATGCAGCAAATGTCCTGGGCCCATATTCAGTAAGGTTGCTTCCACTGGCTAAACGTTTCCAGTGAATGCAGATCTAGCCAGTGCGAACTGCTATTCAAGTGTCCCGTGACTAAATTTGTATTCCCACTGGAAATGTTTAGCCACTGGAAACAACTTTATTGGATGCGGGCCCTGGACAGTTTGATGCACTTGCCATTCAGGGCATACACCGTAAGCTTATACGGTCTCATTATTTCGGGTGAACTGTGAGGCTCGCTGCAGCGAAACTCTGGGTCACGTTTAGGAGGGAGGTGAGGACGGGTGAATAGCATGCTGGATGACTTTGATTCAGATTAAGCGTGTGGACCTCACCCTCTGTTTTGAAATCGAGGCCGATTCTGAGTCGCGCTCCCGCGGTCAGATTGACGGCGGAGCAGAGGGCAATCAGCTTATTTTAGCTCCAATTTTGGCCAAATGATGAGTTTTTCTGTTTTCTTACATTGTAATCTATGTTTAGGGCTACATCAATTGCACTACTCACCTTCTCGCTCAAATGGAAGCAAAATTAGTTGATCGACCTCTGCTCCGTCGTCGAATTGATCGCGCGCGCGGCTCACAATCGGCCTGGATTTCGAAACAGAGGGTAGTTGTAATTTGCACATCGGCGTCTGAGTGTTGGTGCAGTCTGCATACCAGGAATGCTGATACCCACATTCAGTCGATTTTAAGGAGCAGATACTGGCTTTTGCAATAGCGATGCTTTTTGTATTTTTTTCGCCTTTTTCGTTATTTAGCATTCTTCTGCGCCATTGTATATTATTTTACTACAAGCAGACGAATAGAGTTGTCTAGTCCGGATCGACTGGGATGCTGGTCAGGTTTGGATGAACAAACTCTACCACAAAATGGAAAAGTAAGAATTTTTGTTGGACATTTTATACAAGCTGGCCACTGATAAACTTGTCATGACTTTTATCATGGAGCCTAGAACTAGTGAAGTATGCATCGAAAACGAGCGCTGCTACGGGGCCGTTGATTGGGGAGTAGCCGCGACGCACACCAGATATTTTTGACAGATTTGCTCTCGTTTTTTTTCTTCAACTAAGCAGGAACTTGAGGAGAAACTTTATGCGCGCGCAAGAAGAAACTTCTTGGTTATGCAAGAAACATTTAAAAATCCAGCTCTAAAAATCCGGGGCGACGTCGTATGCGTCGTCGCGACGCCGCATCTACTCCGGGCTCTCTACTCATTCATCGAAAATCAGTTTGAATACTTTCGCGTGGCTGCCAACTAGCCACAGTTGCACGGTTTTTCTGGAGGTTATGCATCGTTTGTTCGCGCGTCCGGCGCCAGGTCTTCGCAAGGTGGCCGCGCCGCAGCGCGCCTCTGGAGCGTGGCCATCAACAGGGTGGAATGTGAGTTTTTTTTTAAAACTCTTTCTTGATGCTTTCTTTTATTTTTAAGAAACATCTAGAAAGAGCAAAAAATCTCTTTTACCGCTGTAACGGCCACGCTTTAGAGGCGCGCGGCGGTCTCGATCCGAAGAACGCAGGATCAGATGTGCGAACAAACGATAGGTACATAGCAGCAGCATGATCAGATGAGATAGCCGGAGGAAATCGACGGGAAGGAGCTACAACCAATTTGTGTGGCAGAGTTGTATTATACGTAGTATTAGGAGATGTGTTCATGTGTACACAGTAATTACGTCGGAATTCTTCATTATTATTCCCAACACTTTCTGTGGCAAATGAAATGGTCCATGGTGATCTACCGTCTGTTTTGAAATCGAGTTCAGTTCTGAGCCGCGCGCGCGTAAACAAATTGCCGGTGGAGCAGAGGCTGATGAAGTAATTCCGCTTTAATCTGGGTTGGAAGGTGAGCTTTAGTGCAGTAAGTATACCCTAAGCATAGATAACAATGAAAGAAAACTCAAATTCTGGCCAAAATCGGAGCAAAATGAGCTGATTGTGCTCTGCTCCACCGCCAATCTGACCGCGCGCGCGACTCAGAATCGGCCTCGATTTCAAAAGGGAGGGTACACCATGACGGTGATCTTCACGTGTTTACACGTCCGCATGTGAGTGGTCATGGATGTCGCATAAGGTTGCGTCGGAAATTGTCCGTTTGTTAATTATATGTCATTAGATGCTTTGATTGCTGATGGTTTGTGTGCCGAAATTTTCACTGGAAGGTGGGAGTAGGAGGCACATTTTGTTAAGGTTTGCTCACTCATTCGCTCAGAGGGAATTTTAGAGGATTTAGTGTATGTACGTCTAGGAAAAATGTGGACGAATTCCGGCAGTGAACACTGATGAACTAGTCACATGTGCAGATTTGTAGCGTGAATAGTGCTGAAACGGTTTTGTGGCGTAGGATCTGTCTAGCTGATGAGGTAGTTTATTCGCATCCGAAATGGTGAAGTGAATACCACCGGTCTTAATTTTCCCAGAACTTCTGTTATGCATTGGTTCTATGCGCTTTTCGTTACAGTTAGAAGTTCATGTGGGTTTCTGCGGGTCGAATGTTTCGTTTTGTCTACGCTACTTTGTTACTGTGGGATGCTGATTACAGTAATTTTGCAGTAATAACGTAATGCTCACTCTCCTTGAGATGTGCTTAACCAGCTGTGCGCAGTGCCTGGGGAAAAGTGGCAATTGGGAGGTCTTATTACGGCAAGGGAACCTAGCTGCCGGGGTCTTGTGTCGCGCCGTCTGCGTCTCGTCGAATAATCGTGGCCTTCCGCTAACTATAAACTCCGTTCGCTTGTACAGGTTCACGCTTTACCGTTCAAGTTCAGCAGTGGCCGTATTCCGAAATCATCTGGCCCTGCCATGCGTGGCCCAATGCTATTTCAGAAGCTTGTGGACAACTTAATTCAAACGCTATTGCTTCAGTACCATTAACAACATCTTTTGGTACTTCGAACTTCACGTTGTTCTTGCATAAGCCGCACTAGAGTTTTTAGAACATGCGCCCTGGGAACGCTAGGCCATGCATGGCGCGAGCCAGACCGTTTCGAAATACGGCCACAGGTGTATCATGCGTTTTCACCCGGAACTAAAGTATTTACAGTTTTAACCGTCTAATGCTTGGTTGAAAACTGGAGTCCAGTACTTCATATTTTTTGCATGTAGCTAACTTCTGACTATTATTGCAGTCTAAAGAGTGAAGACAGTTCGACAAAACGTACGCAAGTGTAGGAAGTTGCCGGTCACCTCTCTACGATAAATAAGCGTAAGGACCGGCCTCTTGTCTAGGTTCATGCAAACCGTAACCTCTGCGTTAATGTTAACCAGCCCACCTTGTTTGTTTAGCTTCTTGTATGTTAATTAGCGTGGAATTTAGGCAGGTATAGAATTTTTAATCGACATATTATATAAGAAGTAAAGAAGAAATAATAAGTAAAAAGACTACGATTCTGCTGCTTTTGCCTGAAGTCAATATTACAAATTTTTATACTTCCTTGCTAACAGAACGCTGTTGGAGTTTAAAGTATACTAACCAAACCTTCGGAATGAAGTGAATACTGGCCCATATCTAGTATATGTATTTGTGCACTTCTCATATTTGTTAGTGTTGACGTCGTAGTTTGGAAGTGTATTAGCATACACAGCTCTGGGTCTTTTTAGATTATAGTAGATGTCCGTCTGTGTGAGCGCACCACCTTCCCTCCAAAGCCATCGCGAAAGAAGCCGTAATGATCAGTCGCTTACACGTAGCTCCTCCGTGCACTGTGGGCGCCTGCTCTCTTATGACGATAACGTGTTGAGGTATTTCGCATACAATTTTTTCTCTGATAAAGCATCTTTGCTGAATATGTTTGTATGGAAGATGACGCTTTTTTCCTTTGTTTGGTTCTTCACCACTTGTTTTCAGCGGTCACGGGACTTTCCTTTCCGATAATGGACTTCTTGCCAGTGTGTCTGGATTGAAGGTGCAGTACAGCCAACTATATATGGTGGAGCCATATAAGTCGAAGTCAGATCATACTTATTTCAGTTATAGGGCAGTTACTACTTTGTTTTCAGGTATGTTCCCAAAGTTGGTGATGTAGTAGTTGGTCGTATTGTTAGCGTGCAGAGAGCTCGTTGGAAGGTAAAGATATGCCACTTGTTTTAGGGCTATTAGTTGGAAACGTGCAACTTAGGTTGATGTGAACTATAGAATTTCTGCAACGTTGCATCTAAACAACGTCAACCTTCCAGGCGGGGAACTGAGACGCAAAGGATTGGAGGTGAGAGTAACACAAGTGCTTTTGTTGAAATTCGTAGATTAGTTTTTTTCTTTTTGAGGATGAAATTGCGATGAGTGAGCATCTCGTCGTTGGAGATCTGGTGAGTGCAGAAGTTCAGCAGATCAAAGCAAAGGGGCTGCTGCAGCTTCACACGAGAAACTTGAAGTACGGCAAGCTGGGACAAGGAATTTTAGTCAAGGTAAGCCAAAAAGTAAGAATAATGATATGTCAGTTCTTATTTTTAAATCCCGTCGAAGCTTGAAGATCCGAGATTGAATGATTTCCGTTGTGATATTGTCAGTATTCTGAATTGCGGAAATGTTTACGAGATACTGCATTTACATCTAAGTACGAAGTAATCTGGCAGCGTCATAGAATAAATTTAAGAAAACGATTTAGCACGAGAAGTGATGGGTTTATTAAGCTGATTGACTGTCTGACTGTGAGAGTATCAAGCGCATGCTATTTTGATTTTATTTTTGATAGCACATTGACACAAACACAAATATTAACGTTGTTCTTATTCTGTTCAATTACATGTTGCAGTGTTTATTAAAGAAGTCCTAGTTTGCAGACTCTTCCCAGTCTCATTCGGCCTCAGAAAGAGTATATGCATGTGCTGTTCGATATTGGCGTTATTATTGGTTGTAATGGTGTCATATGGATTTCACCAAATGTGGGGTCGGATCCCGATGGCGGTTACGGTCAGGACGTTACATCGGTTAGTTCGAAGTAGATCATGACCATCTTTCCTTCATCAGTATACCTTGTCGTATGTTATAGGTGATTCCTGTTGATAAACGACTGACAATGGTTAGGCTAGCTGCTTGCGTTCAACTGTTGTCGAAAAGTCTTATATGTATATACGATTTGTCCATAATAGCAGCTTACAAATTATCGTTACAGTTTAAGGTTCGTCACATGTTTAGAAATATGAATTGGTGTTTATATTATTTTGAATCTTTCATCACAAAGTAAAAAGCAGTTATTTTGTCACTGTACCTTTTATGAAAAGTATTTTTGTTGCTAGATTGCATTACTATACTTGACTGGAATTTTTGCACATCGCCAGGCTTTGTGGTACAGCATTCAGCTCTAACATTTCAGATAAAAGATCTCGCTCGTCCAGAAGTTTTTCTCTCGCTGATACCCAAAGTGAAACGCCTGACTTTAGCCGAGGAACAGCGTCGACTGAACGAAAGCGCAGCTGAAGCTGGTGGAGGATATGCTTATTAGAGACGTTGTTTAGGATTATACCTGTTCTTGTTGTTGTTCGTTTTGTCCATTAAATGAAGCCATTTCGTACGCTGCGAATGTCGTTACAGTGGTTTTATGCCAGCAGAAAGTCTACCTTGCACATTGTTTTCAAGATGTTGATGTTTTGTTATTTTAACAGGTGATTCGCAATTGTTATGCATTCAGTGATGACTGTCGTGAAAGATCGCCCTGTAACTGTTACCGCCCAGACTCGAGAGGAGTTGTGTCATCACGTCAAAGAGTATCTTATAGAAACTCTTGCTCACCTTATAAAGTATAATGGACTCATATCTATAGGTGTTTCCGGTTTGTTTTTTTTTCCTATTTTTCTTGGGCATGTATTTCCTAACATGAGATGCACCGTCTTTAAGGATTACTTGGACAATGCTTTCACTGTGTACATCGGAAAAGGAAAGAGTTTATATAGTTGCAGTAGTTGTTTCTTGAGGGGTCATGGCACTTTTTCCGAGCTGAAAATCCGAGGTTTTTGTCAGTCACTGTCAACGAAGCACTTCTATTTTATTAAAGTTTCTTCAGCTTTTCGGAGGTTAAGATGCTGCATTGAAAGAGAGGGAAATTTTACGGTCTTTCCATCGCTCCTAGTGCTGCAGTTGTTCTGTAGTTAGTGCGCACCTAGCCTATCCACTGCAGCACCAGAAGAGGAAATATTGGAAAGGATTTTAACTAGGCAGGTCTTACTTTATGATACTTTGCGCTTCTTCTGAGGTAATCAGAAGGTGGGAAGTGTTTCTTGGTCTAGAAAGAGCTGACATCACTGTAAATGCGAAGCGACATTTCCAGAAAAAGTTGTAAGGGTGAGAATAGCATGCGAAGGCTCACTTTTTTCGTATCTTTCTTTGGCTTTTGGATATGATCTTTTGAGACAGTTTCAGACAATCTTTTTCATGGTTGCGTACATGACGTTAGCTTTTGTGGCTTTCGCTCGAAGAGATTCTAGACGCACGTATCAAGATACTGTTCCCTCAAGTATTCTGCGGACACACAAAATGGGCGGGGCCCGCAATCGATCGACCGCCAGGCATCTTTATCCACGGCCATCGAACGCGTTCCAACGTGTCCGCTCGCATGTG
>KN550466.1:2387-13424 GCA_000797555.1 Oesophagostomum dentatum | reverse complement strand
ATTTCTATTTTTTTAGTCCGCAAATTAACTGCGGTGCCAGTAACTCTAACGCTGTTCACCGCAGCTTTTTCAGCGACAGAAGAGGTGAAGTTATTAAGCTTTAATGCAAAACAGGATCTGAAAGCAGTCTAGCGCCTCGCAAACAGCGCATACCACTCGGACAATTTTGCCTCCCAAAATGCAGTGCTGCTGTATGTATACCTCTAGAATCAAAGTGTGCGACGATCCGTAGACAGGAAATCGTTGCAAAGCTATAAATGTTTTGATGCAGGTGACAAAATGCCGGAGTATTTTTGTTAGGGCAAATATTTCAGGTATGAGGAAAGTGATATATCTGATTTTTGAATGTAGTATAATAGATTGTATAGTGAGAGGCTTTTGTTTCGGTTGTTTTCTGGAAAGACATGCGGTTGCTTTAGGTTAAATTTGTTCTCTGATGTTTAGCTGTGCATTCACGAAGTAGCTATAATGCGGAGACAGTAAAATTTTGGTATTTTAGGTGGTTCTATGCCTAAACTTATATGTGATGTACTCAAATCCATAGATAATTTTGAATGGAAACGCGTCCGATTATTCATGGTGAGTTATCCTTAATTTGTCTTCATTCATTTTGAACTTCTGCTGTTGCTCTTTCACAGTTTATGTTATTAGTGCGCTTAAAACAGATAGCTAATTCCCATGCTTAGTTGAAAAGAAAGAATGTAACTATAAAAACTAAATTATAAACCTACGAGAACTGTAATTTCTCTATCTTCTTGTGAATACTTTGCGAGAACAATCGAACTTCCTATCCATTATCTATTTGTATTTTGCTTTTGCTATTTAGTGCTATGAATACGTCTACCAAGCCTTTTTTTACATACAATCCGTGACTGGTCGTCATTTTTAGTCAGGATAGTTCCTGCATTTATCGTAGAGTAGGCGATACAGTTTTCTCGCTCATTTTCTATAAATATGCTGAAACAAAGTCCTAAAACTGTGCGAATGTGCTCGTTTTATATCCGGTCCATTTTTTGCTCTTTTTTGCTGCTTAGCTATCTGCATGCAAAACATGCTAGAAAAGTACGAGCGATTTTTGCCAAATGTTTTTAATACGTTTTCAGAGAGAAGAGCGGAGATTTCTATGTAATTTTGTGAAAGGCAAATCTGGGACAAGACCAGCTTTTTCTACTCGTACATTTTCAGGTAGATGAACGAATCGTGCCCGTTACGGATGCGGAAAGCAACTATGGGCAATATCTTGCAAATCTTCCAGCCGAATGCCACCAATACATTGTACCAGTTGAGATAGCAGAGTCAGGTCCGATTTCTGAAGGTTATAATTAGAGAACTAGCAAAGGCTTTACGTCAAATCGTTCTCTATATTTGTTCCGTAGTTTGGATTACTTCCTTAACCTTTTCGTGACAATATGGCTCATGATTGAGTCGCGTCTTTGTGGCCGCACGGGACAGCGCCTCACTGTTGAGCGGTACCAGAATAATTGGTCCAACACTTATTTATTCGGTTCTTGCGAACTTCTATATTTTCTTTCTTTACTACTTTCACACGATATTACACATATCATGGATCGAAGTATACTTTCTTCTTAAATGAGGAAAACTTAGCCGCTCATCTATTACTGGTTGTGTAGAAGGTCATAGTGCCATAACAAAAGTTGGGACTGAAATGTGCGTTTTCAGTTTGTTTAAAGCTGCACGAAT
The DNA here is from genome assembly GCA_000797555.1 of Oesophagostomum dentatum. NCBI lineage: Eukaryota > Metazoa > Nematoda > Chromadorea > Rhabditida > Strongylidae > Oesophagostomum > Oesophagostomum dentatum. Next base: position 11,723 of record KN550466.1, on the reverse strand, counting down.
TTTAGCCATTTCATTGTTGTTTTAGTGAAGCGATCAACTCCTATTGATTTTACCACTAGACATGCGAGCTAATTATTCATTGCTGTGCTGTGAGGGATGCACGAACTTTTAGCGCATATAGGAGAAAAGCGGTCCACATGGGATAGTGCGGCTCAAGAGTGAACCGCTTTTTTGAGCAGTTATAAAATGCGCATGTCTCACTCGAAAACTGCCATGCCGTGTCGCAAAAGAGTTAATTTACATGGTATCGTAGACTCTTGCTTCGATCGGATTAACAGCCTCCAGTTTTCTTCTTCTTTTAACCTGGGAATTTCCATATAAATAGTACTATACTGCTAAGCTTTTCAGCTGTTAGGTGACATCGACCATATCCCGTCTTCAAAACAGCGAAGGCGATTCGCAGGCTAAATCTATAGCTAGCAAAGCCAGAATTTTCAGACTCAGCATGTTTTAACCTTCGCCAAGCTTGCCATCACCCCAAATTCCACAGGAGAAGAAACAAACGTTTGTCGATTTGACGAAGTGCGGAAAGCAGCGCAGCTCTTGACTGCCTTGCGGACAAGTGAGTCGCAGATGGGAAACAGCGTCAATTTTGATCTGCTATCTAAAGCGCACATAGCGATACGAGCGACTAGAAATCAGTCATTATGGACGTTATTCCTGTGATTGCAAGCTGGGTGAAGACTAAAACTGGATGAGTGCGGAGAAACGTATGGTGGTGTTATTTGCAGATTAAGGATGTGAATCGCTTTCACGTTTTTGAAAGCGACGAAACAGTCGAAATGTCAGGCCAGTTCGAAGTAAAGATTTCAAATGAAAACCTGAAAGGCGTAACATTACAAGTACAAGGTGCCCATTAATTACCTGCAGAGATGCATTGTACTACCAAATGGCCAGAGTGAAAAGGATTTTTAAAATATCTGAGGAATTGTTTGCTAAGACCTCTATAAAGATTAGGTTGCTAGTAATATTCGGATTGTCTGCCATATGGGTGAAAAATCAAGTAAAGAGTCACTTCAGTTCAGTTACTTGTGACACGCAGGTAGTCCTTGCCCTAAACAGTTCTAGTTTCTTTAGCAAAATAAATTGTACAGGTACAGGACACTTCATGCGATAGAGGGTGGTTCGCCCTTTCGACTGGCCTATCAGATTTAAAGAAAAGCCTGCAATTCTGGAGAATTGCGGGACCTTTTCTCATATGCACGAAATTCGGATGACCATTTCTGGGCGCTTGACACAGAGGAGCATTGAGTGATGCTGCATTATATAACCCGGTTTTTCATACTTCCATGACTTTTAGTTGGGAAAGGTCTGCACACATCTTTTGGGAAAATTTCACATGAAATCTCTTCATTGTCTTTATTCCTTTGCGCGCAAAACAAGGGAATCTCCAGGCACGCATGTGGACCACAGGGAATGTTTGAATATCTCACCACTTCTACAGTTTCTTCTCAGAATCGCATATTGGAATAGTGAAGGGTTCCTTTTCATTGAGAATCATTCCCAATGAATATTAAGAAATATTGGACGACCAGCAGACTGGTTACCACTATGGCAGTGAAGTTCAAGACCGTCTCCAGCTTCTTGTGGGTTCCTGTGGCAGCTGATTCAAATATCGCTAGCTGTTTATTCTTTAGGAAGGTCATAGCAAATAACCGATTTATGAACTTGTTTGCGAATCTGCATTACCTTGTTTATTTTATACTGCGGAATTTGTGCCGGTAATTAATGCGCACCCTGTAGTATTCTTCATGATTCTTTGCGATCTCTGGGAATATCGGGAATATTGATTTTGTTTCCAGAATACTTATAACTCATGTCATGCATGCTTATTTTTTAAACCTTTCTTTGTTTTTTTAAAGACTTACCTTTTATAAAGTGTTAAGTAAATCGTTAAATACGTATTGCTAACTGCGGTTAGTCAATACAAAATGTTTTATTCACTAAAGAAATTATTTGCGAAAGCATTTGATTGCAAAAATAATCTTTTACCCACTCAACAATTATAGTTTTAAAATAGAAAGTCTTGTTTTTTTAGTTTTCTTTGTAAAGTCACTATTCATTTGGGTCGTTGCAGCATCTAAAACTGCTTTACAATACGAGAGCACTCTGCGCGCAACATTGTGTCCGGAACAAATAGGACGTCTACCAAGATTTGACATGCTTTTCCTTGGAATGGGCCCCGATGGTCATACTTGTAGTCTTTTTCCAGGTCATCGTCTTCTTCAGAAGGTTGGTTCCTTTTACCAGTTTGCTAGTGCAGTTTAATCGTTTATATTCCCGATTGCTTATTTTTAATACATATAGATCATTCGAAATAGATGAGTTCATATTCTTTAAAAAGTATTCAGCCTATTTTGGTCTCAAAAGCCAGCTATCCAACTCTTGAAAATATATATTGGACAGTAAATCATGCACGGTACTAATTGCAGTTGATATGTGTTTTCATCTGTTAAATTGATGGACAGCCGGTAATTTTATAGTGTTTGGAGTGAAATTCGTTTTTTTTTTTCGCAGTTGCGTTGGTGGGGTATAACAATTATTTTCGCTTCGCAGGAAATAAAGAAAGAAACTTTCAAATTTTAAAGAGGAGTCATTGTTTTATATCTAAGCTTTATTATCCAGGCTAGAAGTAATCGGCAGTGATGGTGACGAAGCAAACGTCACCGACTAACTGGCCAGCAGGTCAACGCCAAGAAGTTATGCGTCCGCTTTTTTTGAAGGGGCAGAACGTGCACAGAATTTTGATTGTGAAGCATTAAGTCTACCTGCTTCGCATGATATGGAAATTCGACTGTAGTACTAGCAGGCTGGACATCGGCCTCAGCATCTCCTTCTCCGCACATTTCTTTTTTGATTTTATCATTATGACCAGGGCCTTACACATCCTTAAACCTCGCCAGCGGCTTCCGAAGCTCTTCAGAGAATGCCTGCTAAAAATCTTCCAGCAGTATTAGGAAACAGCCGACTAGTGTGGAGTGAACCGCTTCTGTCTTTCGACAGTGCCGGAATCAAGTGGCTCCGCTGTCTGCATATCTCTTTAAACATTTGCAAGCACCAACAGCTCCAACAGCTCATGTTAGCCCTACCAGAGGGGTATCTAAAATCTTAATGAAATGACATGTGTAAGTTTTTGCGCTCACTCCGTACAATCTGCTTCATAACATTGATGGAGAAGTTTTCGGCAAGGCATTCTTTCACTTCTCCACACTTTGGAAAGTAGGTGGACTTGATGCTTCACAATCTACCTTCTATGCATGGTTCTGTCTACTCAGAAAACAGACGGACCACTTTTTGCCGTTGAAATGCCGGCAGTTTGGTCGGTGACATCTGCTTTGTCACCGTCACTGTCGATTACTTCGAGGTTGTGTAGTATAAGTTTAGATATAAAGTAATAGCCCTCTTTACCTGCTTGTTTAAAGTGTGCAAGTACTTACCGTTCTTTGATGAGTTTTCGCTGAGAAACACGACAGGGTTCACTACAGCCGTTTTCACCAATTTCGATGAGAATTTGAAAAAAAAACATTATGCACGATGAATCAAAACGATTTATTTGCAACATTCGCCACCCAGCCTGGATAACGTCACAAAAATTTCATCGGGATTGGGAGTTCATATCCTTCTGGCCGGTACTATATGCTGCTCTAGCGCTTACGAGAGGTACAAGAATAATTTTGCTGTTGTCGGCTTTTCCCGTTCAGGGATCCACGTTCGGACCATTCCTTTGTTAGTACAGAACTGTGAGCCAACTACAGAAAGTTAATTCGGCGCAGACCGCCTTACTTTTTAAATCCTAGATCATGCGAAGGTCGGGAATTGTAGCTATAATTCACATCAGTAGTGTGGATCGTAGAGTTGTAACTGTCGTAGTGGATTTGTCGGATAAAGATTCCTATTTTTTTCGGAATATTTTTAGTGACAAGCAAGCCCATGTTGAAATTGAAAGAGGTGTAAATTTTGAAGGGTACTTATGGGAACTGTTATTTTGATTAGCGATCTTTGATCTTGTGCTATTTTTGATTAGCGTACTTAATTTCTTCAACAAGCAATGTTTAGCATAATTATGTTCACTTAAGCAAAGTAGGATTGCTAAGAAAAATTGTTTGTCCTAAACAGTAAACCTTTAGATTGCTCCGTATCTTCAGTCTGTTAAACACATTTCTTCGGCATATTCAGTTCTTTTAAGCAAGATGTGCTTAATCGAGGTGGCCGATCTGGATGGGATGCATACAGCCTAACGCAGCTTCGAATGCTAATTGCAAAAGTGTTTTTCAGATCTATGAAACGCCGTTCCAAATCTGGAGCGCTTTTGCTAGAAGAATTACGAACGATCATTAATCACACGTAGTTTTTTTTTCGGGAGAAATGTTTCACAGACTTGGGAAGCGGATTTGAAATCAGCATTCGAAGCTGCATAAAGCCGCATGCATCTCATGCCGATCGGCCGCTTTGACTAATTACGTGTCCCATGTGAGGTTCCTTACGTCGGCAAATTAAATAGCATTGCACTACATCTTTGCAGTGTTGCCGAAAGGAAAGGTTTAGCAAACTGTTCTTAACAGCATAACTTAGGCACAGTAGTACGGGATTAGCGTTACAATTTGGTTCTACTTAATTCGAATTTTAGCTTTAAATTCAACTGAAGCGTCAAAAGTTCAACGTTAACTGTTCACGATGTGAAGAAATGTTGACGATCAGAGAACGTAATTCAGCTTTGTAATATGCTTGATATCTTGATTTTGACTGCTAATAGTTCGTATATCGCTGTACCGATGTGCAGATGTGCATCTATTTTCATATCTAATCTAGTGACAGTGAAAATACCCCCGATTCTACCAAATTATTGCTTTTTCTGAGTAAAATTAGTAAAACGGAAGAGCTAGTCCATTTGTTTCTGCAGACTTCGGAATATTTTGTTTTCGAAACCATAGTATTTTCATGAGATTGATCATGGAGTTGTTACAATTACGCTGGGGAAAAATACAGCCGAGAGAAGTTATCTGTCGGTGACGTATCTTCGGTCAGTATCGATGACATGGTGCCATGATCTGTTGCCATGGTAGTTTCTAAATTCGGTAATACGGTAAAATTCTGGAGGCTTTCGGCCGAAGAAAGAATGAAGTGCAGTTTTAAGGTCGACCTCATCAGGGAAGTGGTGCACCTCCAAGTGATGAGCGAATGAGCGGAATAGATGATATTCGGGAGAAAGGACTGGACAGTAGGCGGATGAAAAAGGACAGTCAAGGTTTCTAAGCGGGTTAGCTTGGCAACGTGTGGTCTGGCATAGTCGTGATGAAGGACCATTTTTCTTTGTTTTCCAAGAAGCTCTTGCCCTAAAACAGTACTTTTCGACAACGGTAGTACTATCAGGCTTCACCACTTCCAGCTGCATTTGCTGACGTTCCACCGACAGCAGAACAAAACCTTGCGATGCATTTCAGCTTGTGGGTTGGAGCGCCTTTCCGTAGTCTGGTATCTCCAGGGATTTTGAAGAGCGAGGATGGGTTCTTGTGGTTTTGCTGGTTACTACAGGGGAACAAAACTACCACATTATGCGTTGTTTGTCAAGAATCTGCCACAGTGGGAACCTTGGGAGCCTTCTCATCAAGTGTGGATGTATTTCATATTCCAGCGTATAGTTTTCAGTAGTGGACATTTCGTACCAGCGATGCACATGGAAGAGACGTATTTTCTCTTCGCGCTGTTTATTCTTGCTGCTGCACCCTCCTCTGATGATCCAAACCGATACATACTACTGTTAATTAATCCAGATTAATATCCTATAAAACTAGCTATGCAGATTTCAATAACACATTTCTCGGTGTAACATGAAAGTGGTTCATTCATACCTAACAAACATGTGGCTTTTGAATCTGAATACAGTTTGCCAGTGCCGTCTTGGACATCGTTGACTTACTAAAGTTTCGGTTGTTTTATTCTTTTTTTTTTTTGCTACCAGTGTTCTCTTCCACACATTTATGCTACTGCTTAAAAATGCGATGCGGATATAGCACTGGAAGTCTGCCGCAGTTCAGTAGATGATTTTAAACTCTTACCTATTATTGTTATTGTATTCTTTGCAGAACGACTTACTCACGTGGGTTGTAGCAGTTACTGATTCACCAAAACCCCCTTCGCAACGAATTTCGCTTACACTTCCTGTACTTAACGCTGCGAAGAATGTAGCTTTCATCATTACTGGCGAAGACAAGGCGTCAATGGTTAAGGTAAATTATTTAATATACTTTTTTTTAAAAGGCTTAGCAGTGTTCCAGTGTTTTTTTTTTTCTAAATGGCTGATTAGTGTTCTAGCCTCCTTAACAACAGCTCACTCATTATTTGAATATAGTTGACAGTCAATTATAAATCCATTTGGGTGCTTGCCTCAGAGTGTACCATATGTTCTGTGTTTTGATATAGTCCTAATTCGACTGCGGTGTTTCTAAAATACTTTGCCTTGAATTATATCGACATGCTGAATGGGATAGATTCATTCTACTATTAATGCAAATTCAAATCATTTGAGTAATAGTCCGGTTATCATATTCTGGCAATATGATAACCGAATTTCTTCCAAAAAACTCAATAAAAGTGGAAGTCAGTTTCCTTCCAGAGTTTCGTTACCAAGTTTTTGCATCAGTAAGTATAAGTTTTGGGCAAGGCTTGAGTTCGGGCGAATTCTTGCGAAAAAATTGGGGGTAGCTTGATTTTTTTGTGTCGTTGTAAAGCTCCCCTCAGCTCCTGCAAGCATTCAAAATGATTAAGCAGATTTCAGTTCCCTGCCAGTACTTGTATACTTCTTTCAGACCGTCCTGGAATCTGACGTGCAACATGTTCCTGCGTCTTTCGTGAAGCCATTTAGTAAGAAGCTCCGTTTTTTTCTGGATAAAGGTGCTGCCAGCAAACTGTAGTTCTCAGTATTGGTCACTATTGTTCTTTTTGCCGCTTTTATCTCCGTTCTTTTCTTCATGCTCCTTTTTTGTTGTACATCTACTTCATTCATACTATTTATTGCAGTGATTACGAGAGTTTCTTTTAGATGGTGAAAATATTCTTCATTTTCTTCATAAATTTGTGCAATTTAAATCGTAGCGGTTTGTCTAACATTTCCACCTACTCGAATTCTGTTTTATCTGTATTACCAAAACTTACATACCCTGAACAGTGAGCTTTTCGAGAACATCGGAAAATCGCTAAAGAAACTGATTGTTCTCTTCTGTGTTTTAAAGGCTGTAATGCAGTTAGTTTCTACAGAGTTAAGCAGAGTATGAATGAATAACAGTGATAAACAGGTATTGCTATAATTCTACTTTTTCTTTTTAGGAGTATAAGATGCGTTATGAAATGTAGCTTTGCAATTTTTGATGTGATTTTTTTTCTAATTTTTGAGCCATTTGTGAATAAAGCTGCGATTTATGGAATCACGTTCTTTTCGAGAAGTACTCCATTCCAATCTCGAGGCCTTCAACAAGTGGACTGGAACTGCTAAGCCCCAAATCAGCGTAAGTTAGTCCAGCGATCTCGTCCATGTTACAGAAGTTGCGTCGTCCATGTTACAGAAGTTGCGTGGCAAATTTTCTAACGTGCTCGACTAGCAGCTAGGCAAGTTGAATCTGACTGTGGCTTTAGCGGATGCAAATGAAACTTTCGGAGCTATTATAAAACAATACACAGGCATGTTTACAGAGGTTCCGAGAGACTGACAGTATTTCAAAATTTTCAGTTTAACGTCTAGTCGTAATCTACTGAACATCTATCAAGTTGGTAGGAAAGTTTTGAGCCTTTTTGGAAATCCTCACTTTAAATGCTCATAAATGCACTCACAGTAAAGTTTGTGAATCAGCTTGGAAATTCTTCAAAGACGCAAATCTTTAGCAGTAAAATTTTAGCAAGTAGCTACTGAAGCTGCAATATTTGGGATGATAAAGGCAGTAATCTTCAGATTTTTAAGGCTAAATAAATCCATTTTTGGCAGACCTTTCTTCCACATAAAAACTAGCCTAAGCATCAAATAAGGTGTTTTAGAGAGGGAAATTAGCCCCACAAAAGAGCGAGATTTTTTCTTTTTGTTGTACTCTTTCAAGTTTTAAAGAAAATGTTCGAAAAAAGTACTTTAAAAGTGGGCTGGTTTTGTTTTTTTTCAACACTTTTATACTGAAGATTGCAAGATTTGTACTGAAAACTACAAGATGTAAGCCGATAATCTAGCAAAGAGTTCGTTGTCGACTGCGAATGAAACACTGGCAGTTTGGTCCAAACTATTGGTCGTTATTGGCTGACAATAGCGGGAGGCGGACATGTGTGACACCCGTGACTCACTTTAGATAGAAAAGTGGTGCATACCTGGGTCACTGCCCTGGTTTCATAACAGCGTGCCTATGCTTTCGCTACTTCCTTCCCCCTTCACCTCTGGACCGTTTGATGAATAGTTCTACTTGAGAATACAAATACACAACAAAGACGATGACAGCCTCAGTAAAGCTAGAGTACTGGTGCACCTAATTTAGACAGTGACCAAGCCGTACTCTATTCAGCATAGAAAGTAGGTCATGTATGTCACACATATCACGCACCGCAGGATTCAGTGCTGCTCTACACGACCTTCTGACCCATCGCTGGCCTTATTCCCCTTGGAAAAATGTGCCACCTTGATGTCGCAGAGGAGGGAGAAGCGGTAGACTTTATGACGACAAGAAAAAAATTTTTTGAGTCATTCCCGGCTATTTTATTAGCAATTCCGAAAGCACTGGTGCTCATGCATTGGCACTACAGCAGCATAAGCGACCTGCATGACCCTTTTCCTAGCAACCGTATTCTACTGGATCACCACTAGCGCGGCTCCTTCCCACCGATACAAAAACTTGGGCAGAGGATTTTGAAGGGGCTTCTGGCTTTATCTCTAATGCTTCTGCGTCAAACTGAACTTTGGAGTTCTTTCTCTTTTTAGATTTTTTGTACTTTTGGAAAAGACGCTTCATCGCGTTTTCCAATATTAGATGTACTGACGTGAGTCATCCTTCTGTTGCTGTCGTAATGTCATCCTTCTGCTGCTGCCGCTTCATCGCATTTTTCAATATTAGGTGTCCTGACTTGAGTCATCCTTCTGCTGCCGTCGTAATATTAAAGGAAAATTTCTGCCACAAACAGAGTCTATTCCCTAACTGCCTATGCACCCTTTCAAGTCTGAAATGCTCCTTCTTTCAGTATTCGCGCTCGCAACCTTTTTCGCCGTCTCAAACGCTCTGAAATGCTACGAAGGTAAAATCTTTTAACTCCCTAGTGCATTACAGCGGTTAAATCTCAACTTTCAGGAGTTCCCCCCTGGCAAGAAAAAAA
>KN550462.1:5110-16165 GCA_000797555.1 Oesophagostomum dentatum | reverse complement strand
CTTTGCTATCGGTCTTGTACAAGCTCTACACGAATATCCTGCAAAGAAGAATTGGAAGGCAACTCGACGAATATCACCCAGTGGAACAAGCCGGGTTCCGCAAAGGGTTTTCCGCCACCGATCATATACACGCAGTTACACAGCTGATTGAAAGATGCCGCGAGTATAGAATGTCCATGCTTTTGCTGCTCGTTGACTACAAAAAGGGGTTTGACTCTGCTGAACATAATGCGGTGATTGAAGCCCTCATAGATGCAGGAGTTGACCCCGGATACATAAAAATCATTCTAGACTGCTATGAGAAGGCGATGGCGACTATTAAGTTGTTTGAGAGAGAAATTGTGATCCTAGTCAAACGTGGAGTTAGACAAGGAGACACCATCTCTCCGAAGATCTTCACCACTACTCTGCAATACGCAATAAAAGACTTAAACTGGGAGCAGTATGGCATCTGGATTGACGGGAAAAACACCACAAATCTGCGTTTCGCAGATGACAATGTGCTCTGCGCTAAGAATCCCAAGGAAGCGCAGAAAATGCTAGATGATCTCGATAAAGCGAGCATGGTAGTGGGTCTCGAAATAAACAAGAAGAAGACCCAATATATGAAAAACGCATGGTGTCCAGCTGGTGTTCTGAAGTTAGAAGGGGAAGCTCTGGAAGAAGTTACATCTTGCATTTATCTCGAAAGGAGCATCAATATGGATGGAGACCTTAGGGAAGAACTCGGAAGGGAAGACGCGCAGCATGGACAGCCTTGGAAGTATCAAAGAGATCACCAACCTTCTCAAGGATCGCAAGAAGATACGAGCACAACTATTCAAAAGTACCGTCCTACCTGCTCTTTGTTTCGGAACTGAGACGTGGGCCAACACAGAAAGCACGGACCAAGCGATAAGAACAGCCTATCGAGGCTTAGAAAGAACATAGCAATGACATGCGCCAGCTCTCGAGACTGCGTGATTCCTTAGAGGTGATTGAGCAAAGAAGATTAAGATGGGCCGGCCATGTGGTAAGAAGAAAGGACGATAGGTGAACCACAAGAATCACTGAATGGACACCTAAAGATCAGAAGCGATATCGTGGACGACCTTTCAAAAGATGGTCAACCAAAGTCGATGAAACACTCAGAGGAAGAATAGAGAAAATAGATGCAATGATTATAGATAAAGAAGAGGAAGAACCAAGACAGCGGCTGCGAACAAGAAAAAAACAAGTGAAAGAACACTGGATGACATTGGCGAGAAACCATTTGTGGTGGAAAAGATGTTGTGATCTGTGCAGATAATCTTACATATTGTATGCGATGTCAGACCAATAAAAAAATAACAGGCTTCATTGAAAAGCTAGGAAAAAGCCACGGTTGTTTTTGCCGCCCTCTCGTTGTCTCCTTTCGAATGGTGTATAACACGTGGGTATTTGGTTGGAGTTAGCCCGAGATCTGGATACCGGGCGAAATTATAATGGGCGAGTGGGTGATACAAAACGAGATAGTACATGTTTTGATGAGTACTCGGGTGAAAGCCCGTGCTCAAATACAGCTCCTTCAACACAAACGTGGCTTCCCGCTATCCTTTCAAAGAAGCTTGTTATTAGGACTCATGCTTTGAAAATAATCGCAGCTTCAGACAGTCATACCTCCTCCGTCTACGGCTCTACATCGGAAAAGCTAGTACATTTTAGAAAGCACATTTCACGTATTTTTAAAATAATTTATTCTAGCTAGCAGTCACTCCATTCGTTCGTTTCATAGAAGTGCTCGAATATGGAAAAAGACTGCAGTATTTTTTTGTCGGGTGACCAAAGCTAAACAATCAATCTATCTGCCCAATTTCTATAGTTTCTGTCAGCACCTTCTGTGTACTTTCCAGCAGTAACAAGTGCTTCGTCCCCTGCACACCTCCTTCGAAATAAGAGTGTGAATTTCCGAATTTTAAGTTCAGGCTTCATGCTCGAATCCTTACTAGCTCCATCGATTTTCGATCCATCTTGTATAGTCTCTGGCAGTACTCTGTTTCTACTTTTCATGGCTGATGGTTTCGTCTCGGCCTCTTTCCTTTCTCAGAAATCATGCTCATCAAGATCAAATTTGCAATTTTTAATGCTCAGATTTCAGGTTCCGATAGTTACTACTTCGCTTCTCGGCTATATTCGAATACACAGGCCTAAGGTAAGGTCCCCTTCCTTCTCCTCCCCCTCCCCCTCCCCCGGGGTCGACGTCTCCGCCAACCTTCACCAAAAGGGGGTGCCGCCTACCCCTCCCTATTCCATCTATGACCCTCCCCGCTAACCTGCAAAATGTCCAATGCGCCCTCCAAGAGTGGTGAGCTAATGATTCCGGTAAAGGCGTGCTCATCAGAGCGCTGAGATACCCACCCGAATATGACAAAAGCAGCTATGGGAATTGCAGTTGTACCGGTGATTGTTGGAATATTTTGCGAAAGTGGCCTAAAATTTAATAGGAACCTCGGTAGCTTCTGAAGAATGTAGCTTTCGTAAAAGAAGAATGTCAGTGCAAAGCTGCTCTTTACTTCTAACTGGGTTCTTCAGAATATTGATATGAACCGTTTTCGCCCGGACAGTCAAAATGTTGCCGTAGAAATGCTCACGAGGAGTACTGTCAAGTTAGCCGGGAGACTCCCATGGCGTTCGTAGACACGGCTACTGGAGGATTTCTGCGAGCTTGGACGAAAGCTAGAACTAGCTTAGTGCGAGGAAACGTGTAGTGGTGTTAATTGCACATTATAAAACGCGAGCCACTTTCACGTCTTTGAAGATGACGCTATGGTCGAAACGTCAGGCCAATCAGAATAAGCCTTCCACCTAACAACCTGGAAGGAATACCAATAGAGCAATGTTTGGATCTCCAAACAAACATCAACAAAAAACGACAAGCAACAACAACATTTTAAAGTCCGGGCCTCCAAGGCCTGCTCTAAGATAACGAGGACACCTATAAGTATGTCAAAATCTGAAATTGAAATCTCGCGAAGATGCGTCAGATATTACCCAGTTTTCTGGCTAAAAATGAGTACATCCGTTTGGCCGCCCTTCAAATGCTTTAACTAGCAGTGCGGAGAAGCAGTTTCAGAAATCATTCTCTTCGTTTTGGCCATCTTCCCGCAACTGTACACTGATACATTTTGTGCGAATTCAAATTTGACGGATGTGATAAATGTTTCCTTCGCCTTCAAATAGATCCTGGTAGTCCCAACTTTGAAATACATCGACACTTGGAGAATCTCTATTATTCTCTCTAAAAATCCCATCAATTCTCGTTTCCCGCGCATACTGCCTCTAAGCAAGATTGTGTAAGTTAACAGATGAGCAATAATGCGCTTGAACGTTCAGAAAGTGTTAAAAGCGCCTACCTTGAGCAATGACTCATTTGCACTTTGCCTTCTGTGCCTTTCACTATAACGATTTCATTCAAGTCTGGCGCACACCTAGAAAAAAAAGTTATGTGAAAAGTAAGAAAGTGAGCACTTAAATACCAGCAACTGCAACTGCTAAAACATGTACAGAGCGCAAATTGATAGTGCGAAGCCATGATGAAGTCAAAACGCATTAAGTTTAACTGCAGCGCGGTTGATCGAACGTTTACATTGCTGCTTCGAATTAAGCATAGGATATCGTTCAGGTTGGTCACGTCCATAAGCTGGTCAACAATGGTATAAATAAACCCGCAGAACAGAAACCGCACTTATCAGTAAACAAGTCTGTCCGTTCGGTTTCGCCGGACTTCCAGACTTGCTGAAGTGCTCGCTTTCTCGCACCATTTCACTCCCTATCGGCACATGCACATACTGCCCAAGCTCCAGCTGTCGCTAATGTATTGATTTATTGATCCGCTTTCGATCGGTTACTAGTCGCCCTGTCAGCTTCTGATGGCCTTTGCTCCATACAACTGACCCTCCACGTTGCCACCGGTCTCCTATACACTGATATCTGCTTCCTACATATCTACCGTTACCTCCTGCGCATCGGTCCCGACTTCCTGCGCATTGATCCCGAGCTTCCGAACATTGGTTGCGAGCTCCTATACAATGGCCCTGACTTCGTGCACATCGCCTCCGAGCGCTTGCAGATCGATCCCGAAAATCTACACACTGGTCCCGACTTCGTGCACATCTGTCCCGATCTCCTGCACATCGGTTGTGATCTCCTGCACATTGGTCCCGAACTTTCGAACATCTGTCCCGACTTCCCACACACCGGTCTCAACTTCCCGGACATCTGTGCCGTCCTCCTGCACGCCTATCTCGGCTTCCTGCACACTGGTCCCGACTTCGTGCACGTCGTTCCCGACTTCCATCGCAGTGGTCCCGAGCGTCCCTAACATCGGTCATTTTTGAATTTTGCTTATCGATGTAAAGCTCTCTGACGGCGCTAACGGTCTTTTTCGCACAACAAATCATGCATCGCCACTATCGCCATCGCCTAAGATCGCCATAGTCGCCGATTATTTACAGCTTAAATGTCACAAATACTCAGCGCGATATAATTTGGCGTTTATATGCGCTGCTGCATAGAGACCTTGAATATATCTTCCACATCTCTCGGCCTTTATGTGGTTCTAATTTTGTCGATCGAGATTACCTGAAGAGGACATAAGCTTTCCCTACCCTAACACCCCATTCCGTGGCCATTAACGCCCCAAAACTCAGCGCACAAAAGCGTCTCAATGTGCAGGCATTGGAAGTAGTTGGTAGAGGTCCGTTTCGCCCCATCCATGGAGCCAATTTCGCCACTTTGCGTCATCGTCTGACGTCAAATACACAAATTCTTGGGCGCACGTCTACTCTTTTTCTCAAGCTACCGCCCTTACCGTGGCAAAACCTGGCGCAGATTTGAGCTAGAGTGGAAAGATAATGGATATCTGTGAGAGAATATTTAAGACACATGGTAAAGACTTCGGATGCGTACTTTTCCTCCAGAAACAAATCTGTTCTTTTCAAAAACTCAAACTGCCTCCAAATCCAGTCTTAGCGGTGTTTGACAACAAATAACTTAGCGTCTACATGCGCAAACTATTGAATGCTTCCCAGTTATGTGTGGCAGCCCAAGAGACACCCGTGACATAAATTTCGTTGCTCTACCATTCTTCTCTTCCCCTCCCCCTTGTTTTCCACCAACACCATTCTTTCCTCAGCTGCGAACTAAACCATACCACGAATTAGTAGTGGCATTCAATCACTGATATTAAGCAAAAACAACGTAAAGGATAAGGAAAACCTACAAATAATTTCGTTTAAATCTGACACTGGCTAGACCCTTAGCTCATTATTATAAGTAATGATGTTTGGTGTGCAAAGCGAAATTTCTTTAAAACCGATCTAGTGTTGTTCAACCAAATTATTTACTTTAAACGCAGCATACGCGGAAAACGAGGTCGCTGAGGTTCATGCATGGAACGACAGAAGATCTCCAGCTTAACTTAACACGGCTTTCAAAGTGCGAACCTCTAACACCTGCTCTAAGCCGCGAAAAACACTGAACAATATGCAAGGGGCTTCGAATTCACTGGACGATGCGTCAGTGTACGGTTGCAGGAAAATGCCGAAAACAAGCAGAATGGATCCTACAACCTTCTATGCCTTGTATCCGATTTGTACTTAGGGTGCTTGTGGGCCCATCGAGTCGGACGAAGCTCATCTTCAGCCCGAAAGCTGGGAACGTACTCTAATGCATCGTTCGGTAAATTCAAAGCCCCTTGCACATTGATAAGTGTTTTTCTCGGCTTAGCAGTTGTTGGAGGTTCGAACTTTAAAAGCCCTGTTAAACTGGAGATCTTCCTTCGTTCTGTGCAGAAATCCCACCGATCTCGTTTTCCGCGTACGCTCCCTTTAAAGGATTTGCTGTTGGTGTTTTGTTTCGATAACTTATTAAAACTGACATAATTCGTACGTGAAAAAAGGTAGCAATTTGCCTTATTAAGGAAGGTCACTTTAGCGTAGTGTTGATTTGCAATAATTACTAATATTATCCTTCGACCATTCGATCAATCCATTCCTCTTTCTTTACGGTATGGTTTAGTCTATACATGAAGGGCTGAGTGAGGAGCAGAGAGCAGAGAGACTACACACACTATGCCACTGTAGCATACTATGCCACTATAGCAGCAATCGCAGCGATTGTATAAACGTGGTAAAGCATAAAAACAGGGGCCATTATAACCATCGCCAATTAAAAGACTAGAGAAAGTTGTCAGGGTGGAAGAAGTATATGTCGTTTGCAAAGAGCACCGATTATGGAAGTTAATACAAATGTGGCGACCATCGGCGGTGGAAGGTAAAGGCAATGCCCTTACGGTAAAGCGCATGTATTAGGTTGAGTCGAAAGTCTTGTCGTAATCAGTTCGCGAGCATGAAAGAGAAGGATTTAAAGCAGATACGGAGTGATCGAAAGCCTTGGACTTTAGCTACAATAAAGTTGGTTTCACTCCACGAAAGCTTGCATAGATCCAGAAATATTTGATTTTAAAAAGAAATGTCAAAATGCCCAAAATTGAATTTTTTTTATTATCTGTCAAATTTCGGGTCGTATACAGCTACATAAAGTCGAGTGGCTACAGACATGACTACATTCAGAGTTGGGCTCATTCCGCTTCTGACAAAAACTTATGACCTCATGTTCTGAGCAAGCTTTGTTTTTGGATTTGAAGTCACTGCACTGCCAGATTATTAGAACAAGAGGCAAGCTGTGGTTCTCCGATAGAGGCGTCCAGCAGCTTTGAAATGCTCACAACGTTTGGGCTTCCTGACAGTCATCAAGGAAACTGGAGGGATTTGTGCTTCATATGTTGAGACTGTTCGGCGCCAACAACATTAGCACATACATCTACCTCTAGGAACATGTTCAGAAATTAAAGTGCTATGACGCTCGCCAATAAGGATATTATCATGCATGACTTTGGCAATGCATATGAGAACAATGCGCATAAGTACCTCCTGATCAGGTTCGTTTTAAGAGCTGCACGAAAATTTTGAGTTAAGCGACGCTAGAGAATGTTTTTCTTTCGTCAAATAAACCGATTCTACTGAAGAGCAGCGAGAGCAGCTGGAAGTGTGGTACATTTAGCGATAAAGGTTTGCGGAACGTGATGACAATATTTTCATCCTAAGCTACGTAATCGTCAGTGTTGGAGGGAAAAAATAATTTCTCTGCGGGTGTGCGCGCGACAATACCAAAAATACACTGCCCGAAATTTTTCAAAGAAGACGCACTGAGGAGTACCTTGTGAATCGCCGTATTCTCAAGACGTTGCCCTGCCAAGTGCTTATTTTGTTTTTTGTTGAGAAAACGTATGGGTAGAGAAAAAATTACGCAAAGTGAAGGCACGAAAATTTGACTATTGTGTCTTTTTCGATCGTAAAATGCTTGCTTATGAAAAAATCTAATGAACGAGATAACCGACAGAAGGCATAAGGCGTTGGCCACCAGTATTGAATATCTGGAGCCAGGAGCTTCATTGATTCTAAAGTTATTTAGTTTGAAAGTGAAATCGCAAATTACGACAAGACTTTCGACTCAACCTAATATACGCCCCATTATGTTTGAAGTTTGACTTTTCGGCGACTGCAGCGATTTCCGGCGATTGCTACAGTGGTAACTGTTAGACTATATTCGGAAAAAATTCCAGTAGCACTGTCATAGGGCTTCATTTCGATAAACAAGCGCTGAATTGTAGCTCCAACATCCATGTCCAAGAGGGCTGAGGCAATGCGCAGGATTCCGATAGAGAAGGGCAGAAGTTCGGTAGCGACGCAGAGGCCTGCGCAAGAGGTCAGCAGCAGCGTGCAGAAGGCCTGCAACACTGTGCAGAACTCCGATGGAGTTGTACAAAAGGTCGGTGGTGTCATGTCACAAGTCCGCTAAAAGTTATTAAGGAGGGGCAATAGTTTGGCAGCGGCGCGCAAGAGGCCTGCATAACGCCACTGGAGAAGCGAAGGAGGTCAGCAACGGTGCGCAATAGATCGGTGACATTACTGGGCTATATGGTAATTTACCAGCTGCGCTGGCGTAAGGCAAGCATTACGAGCTAATAACGAGCTAAAGTGAAAACGTGTGTCTGTGTGTTTGCGTTTGTAAGTGTATGTGTTTGTCTGAATGTCACGAAATTCACTTATTCTGCGTAGAATAATCCTAGAGCGGTGAAATTTGTGTCGTTGGTGTCCCACGGTGTCCTGCGTGTACATGTCAAGTCTCCATAGCGGAGCGCATGTGTACGCTGAGCTACGAAGCGCCAAACGACGCCGATTTTGTAGTTCCAGGGAGGTATCGGCTCTTTTAACGCGTGTTTTTGCTTCTGGAGGAAACATACGGAGCCGAAATTTGTATCATGGGTGCAGTAAGCGGTCTTTCACATGGACCCAGCATTTCTCTACTGTAGCTGAAATTTGCGCTAAATTATGTGGCGCCGAATAGCGGTAACTGCCGAAGGAGGGTAGTGTGAGTCCTTGAAATTCGTGTATTTGGCGTTAACGAAGGCGCAAAAGGGCAAAATTAGTTTCATAGATGGACTGGGATCCTTTTCCAATACTCCTAAAGCCTCCACATAGTGGCTCTGTTGTAGGCGGAGCTTTGCGGCGTAGAATAGCCACAGGTTGAGGCGCTAGGCTGTAAGAAGCGTTATCCCTTTAAAGCTAACCTCGATCGACAAAATTAGCACCACATAAGGGTCCACCACTAAAGCAGTCGGCTTGTCGGTTGATAAGCAATCTAGGTTTTGACGGATATCACTTGTCAATGCCAAGCTAACTTTTCCAACTAATAGGGAATACAATTTTGTCGCAGTAGCAATTTCACGGTGACTGCATCGTTTTTCTCCGTTTTTCTTGTCGCACTTGTGTCAACAACATCCGAACTCCACGTTAAAATTACGAAAAACATGTCTTTGTTTTACGCGTATGCTGCCTTTAAACTTTCAATCGTCAGCGACTGCAGCGATTTCAAGCGATGGCGATACTGGCGATGCTAGATGTTTTGTGCGAAAAAGACTGCTAACGCTGTCAGAGAGCTTTATATTGATGAAAAGGATTTAAATGTGCCTTTTACATCAATGTACAGAATGTTGTAATCAATGTGCAGAATATCCGACCGATGTGCAGCAGATCGGGACCGATCTGCACATAGGTGGGGACCGATGTGCAGGAGGTGGGGACCGATGTGCAGGAGGTGAGGACTGATGTGTAGGGGGTGGGAACCGATGTGTAGGAGGTGGGGACCGATGCGTAGGAGGTCGGTAGTAGTGCCGACTAAGAGCCTGTAATATGTCAGCGGATGGCGAAGTTTCTCCATTGCCACACACACACATGGACATTCTGTTTCCTGGAAGCTCGGAGTAACCGGAAGGTCCCAAAAAATTTTCAAACAAGTTCAAGGGCATTTTTCGTTGATGAAATAACGAAACCCGGCAATTCTCTCGCCCCCACTGGTTCGGTAAAGGTTAGACCACATTAGGTCATTGTCGCACAGAGGAATTCGTTCGTTTCATAAATTGCCGGAGACAGCTTCCATCTCGTTTGGCATGAAATGCCTCCGAGCTGCGCGATTTCCGTGTTCTTCCGCGTTCTCGATCGCTCGCAGCTTGTATTTATCTGCATAAGACTTCCCTCTCTTTGTCACCTCCATCATCCCCCAAGAAGGTGGGTACAACAAAAGTGATCATTTAGTGCAACACTGCCAAATCATAGAGCAAAAAATCAATAGCGCGAGCTATAGTCCGGGTGCGTGCTATCGTCTAATTTCTAGGGTAATCGGCTATTGATGAATATTGGCTAAATCGATCAATAAGTCGATAGTTTAGCGTTGAGGCGCAGTATGTATATACGCCTGTAGGATGCCATATGGGAACCTCCAGACTTGCTTCAGTACTTGCTATTGTATATCCGGATATACAGGACTGTATAGGGCATATGCATGTTCTATACAGTAAGATTTTTGGCACTGTAAGAAACCACGGCCTACCTGGAAAAACCGCGATCACCATTGTGTTCAGTGCAATGAGTTATAGAAGAAAGTGTGCATTTTAAAACTTGTCAAAATCTAAGGTGTTTTTCGGTGCACTTTACTTTTTAACAACGTTAACAGGTTAACTAGTTGCCTAGAGGGGAGTGTACCATGAAATCTGAGTTTCTGCACGTTTGGTACCAGTCGACGCCTTTTGGTCCCTTCTATCAGTTGCAGAAGTTTCAAGAGAAAATTCCCGGCCGTTTTCGAGAACAACCGCAGAACAGTGCCATGTTTTTGAGGCTAATGTACGAGCGATGCTGAACAAGTACATGTCACTACTACTAACAACAACCCTTCATTCACTCTGCTTTGATACATCATCTCGATATATCATCTCTCACGTCAGCACTAAAACTAAACCTGTTCAGCAAATTTTTTTCGAAAATGGCTTGGAGATTTTCGCTGAAACTTCTGCGATGGATAGAAGGCACCTAAGAACGTGGATTGGTGAGAAATGTGCAGAAATTCAGATTTCGTGGTCCATTGTCTTTAAATCGAACTATGAAATCAGTGCTATTACTACCGCGTATATAAAAGCTGCTGATCTTCAGTAGAACTCATTTTATAGGCGACCGGAAGAATGGAGAACTACAAGAGTTCTCCAGCCTAAGGGTAGGATGGGACTACGCACGCGGTCCACATTTACGTTCACTATTGTAAAATTTAGCCTTTCCATCATTGGAACCTGTTCCGGATCACTTTTTTCGTTTCTTAAGCTGTGGAACGTGAGTTGTTCAAGAGAAGCAAAAAGAAAATAGTATCACCATTCCATACATAAAGGCTGCCGAGCATCAGCAGAGTTCATTTTAATGGGATCACACTCTCCGGAGCGTGTGCGCACCAGCAAGCTTGTGGACGACTCATACGACATGACGCCGTCTGGCCCATGCGCCGTCAAGCGTTCCAACGGTCCTTCGGGCGTGGCGTTTTGGCTGTTCCACATACCCCATATTATAAATACTGTTGGAGAAAAATAAACTATTCTTCTGCCAACCAGGTTGTTATGGTGGAACATTTATTCGACCTAATGTTTCGACAGTT
>KN550461.1:25035-36548 GCA_000797555.1 Oesophagostomum dentatum | reverse complement strand
TCCCCTGGGGATTATTTGCACTTCTTTAGGTCCCAAACTTGGCAAAGAGCACGAAGCAGGACATTATGATCGAAACGCTTACCGCCGAAAATGCTTCTGCTCATGAAGCGCTGGTGAGAAATCTGTTTTGTTTGCTTTCATTATATTCTTTTTACTTCCCCGTTTTTTTTCTTGCATCCTTCATTTAAGCACTGCTTGCACATGCTGCGATCAGATGGCACATCAGGATTATCAACAGCAGAGGCGTCATTACGGCGGCAATACCATGGCTATAATGAATTTGAGGTTTCTGAACAAGAACCATTATGGAAGAAATATACGGAACAGGTAAACTAAGAGGATCAGTACTCGAAACTCGTTAGAAAACTTCTTTTTTTAGTTCAAAAACCCCTTAATTCTTCTTCTATTCGCTAGTGCAGTCGTTTCGCTGTTAATGCGGCAGTTCGACGATGCTGTCAGTATTACCATAGCTGTTGTAATCGTAGTAACCGTAGGATTTGTTCAGGTAATTAATTTTCATTGCAAAATTATCCAAATATTCTTCCTTTTGATCTTGCAGATTTTTTTACTTGTTTAGGAATATCGTTCTGAAAAAACGTTGGAGCAGTTGAACAAACTGGTGCCGCCAGCATGTCATGTGTAGGTGTTTATTGAATTGTGCCTTTATAACTCACTTTTTTCGTTTTCTGTATGTTCTCAGCAAAGCCTTTGCTAAGCCGTGTAATTAATTTAGGCTTCGAGACGGCAAAGAACATCCGTTATTAGCACGTGAACTGGTACCAGGCGATGTCGTTTTATTGAACACGGGTGATCGAGTACCGGCTGACGTTCGGCTTCTCGAGGCTTTTTCTCTGCAAATTGACGAGAGTTCACTGACCGGAGAAACAGAGCCGAAACATAAGGTGATCAGCACTGCATTTTTTCATGTTGAAGCATAAATGGTATACTCGGAAGTTTGGTTCATCAGGAGATGATGGGAGTGCTAGATTGTGAAAGATTTCCTTCACCTTTTCTACCTGGAAACTCTTGAAAATCTGCCAATCTAGCAGACACCTCGACCGGGCCGTGGGAGGAGAAGGGGGGGGGGGAATGATAGGTCCTGCTGTTTGTGGTTTACCTGGCTCAGACCTTCCCACCTAAATGCTGCAGTGCTTTCGATTTTTTTCTATCATTTTGAGTGGAAGTGCTCCGAAACGGCAATTCTACACAAGCAAGTGAAATTTCTGGCAGTTTTCAAGATATCACTGTTTTTTTCAGTAACTTCAGAGGTAAACTGAAAACATTAATTTACTGCCTTTATCTTACGACTTTTTTGAAACAACTTTTTAGAGCGACTTAAATTTGTGGTTGTTTTTTAGGAGACGAAAGCTATTCCTCATCATGACGAGAATGGTGTGGAGAACATGGTAAACATTGCATTTATGGGTACACTGATCTGTAATGGAAGAGGCAGGGTCAGTTTACAAAGTGCGAATCTGAAAATGCCCTTCTCATAGCTGACATCTTTGTGTTTATAGGGTTTGGTGATCTCAACGGCGGCAAATTCTCAGTTTGGAGAGGTGTTCCGTATGATGCAGGGTGAAGAGGTTGGTCGCAGATAAAGTACTAATTGAATACAGACTGAAAGAAGTCAAACACCGCCTACTAAGCATAGCCCGGTGATAGGTAGTGGCTTAAATAGCAGAAAATCAATAAAATCTATGAGACTGGTTGACACAGCTTTTTCTTAAATCCGTAAAGATGTATACTGCAGTAAACCTCCATTGAAGAGACTTCAATTCATCATGTTTGAAAAACATCCCAAACTTTATTATTTCGAAAACGGAGTTTTGGTGTATTTGAGATATGAATAAATTCAAAAATAGCTTCGCAGTTATTCGAATTTCTGAAGAAATTCGCGGATGTGGAGATTGAATGCGTTCGAGAACTGCACTTTCTAAAAATGCAACTGTCGAATGTTTTTCGAAAATTAGGACCTCCCATACTGGAATTTTTATTCGATTTTTCATTCAGATTTTTCATTCACTCCGAGGCATACTTCCCTTCATACTGAGAGCCTTATAAAGTTACTACTAAGGAAGTTTATTTAGTCTCCAAAAACTCCACTGCAAAACAGCATGGATGAGCTCGGCAAGCAACTATCGATGTACTCCTTCGGCGTCATCATTGTGATATTTTTAATAGGACTTTTTCAAGGCCGAAATGTGCTTGACATGTTCACTATTGCTGTTAGGTAAGCTTTGAACAGTGTTCTTACATCTCATAAAATCTCGTCGTTTTTTTTCTAGCTTGGCAGTCGCTGCCATACCGGAAGGTCTTCCTATAGTCGTAGCAGTGACGTTGGCAATTGGAGTCATGCGAATGGCACGTCGTAGAGCAGTGGTAAAGAAGGTAATTTGTGATATACATGCTATGAACATACTTCAGTCAACAAAAGTAGAAATTCAGATGCCAGCCGTGGAGACACTAGGATGTGTAACAGTGATCTGTTCTGACAAAACGGGTACTCTAACCAAAAATGAGATGACTGCAACATGCGTTGTGACTCCAGAAGGACGGAGAGCAGAGGTGCGTAATTCGACGATCTGATATTAATCGCTTTGAAACAAAATCGAAATGTAGCATTTTCATTGCTGTTTAGGTAACAGGCATAGGATATATGGTAGATGGAGGACGATGTACGTTTGAGGGCGAAGTGGTGATGGGTTATAGCCATCGTGAGTTTGCCAGCATCATCGAGGTAAGCTTTTTGCTTAGAAAACGTTTTCTCTAGAAGCAAACGGATTTTTTTTAGGTGGGCGTAGTTTGTAACAATGCTACAATAGTAGCAGAAACGGTGGTTGGGCAACCAACAGAAGGAGCACTTGTGGTCTTGGCTCAGAAGGTAAGAAACGTCCACTAAAGTTTTTTATGGTCATTTTCATGTCATTTTTTAAAAATGAAGTTCAAATACTTCTGATTTCAAATAAACCTATCGTATTTATGATGCTCCAAAGAAAATTATACAGGCGAGTGTAATACCTCCCCTTCCCGCACCATTGTACGAATCCAGGAAAAGGTTTTCTAGCAATAAAAAGTGTGAAAATTATTTTCTAAATTTCAAAACCTGGAGTCTGGTTCAATATATTATTTCAACCTGGGAGTGAGCCCATTTTTGAGCTAATTTACCTCTACCGCACCCTCGCCAATAAATGCGCGAATAAAACAAATTTCGTATGCGGTTTCAGTGCTATAATTTATCATTCTGAAATTGCCGAATAAATCCTTTTAATTTATGGTGAGGTTCTTCTACACATTGTATTGGGAGCTCCCCATACGCGAATTTCTACACCTCTCGATTAGCATAAAATGTTGTTACAGACTGGATTAGAAGGGTGCCGACAGCACTACAAGCGGGTACGAGAGATTCCATTCAGTTCCGAAACGAAATGGATGTCCGTTCAGTGCGATCAAAATGTCTGTAGCTTTTCATGCTTGGAATTACGCTTTTTTTTAAACTTCGGAAGCTTGTATAGATTCAGGGCCAAAGTGTTTTCTTCGTGAAAGGAGCGTTGGATAGAGTTCTGCAACTTTGTGACTCATATCTGTCAAGCGATTCATCGAGGAAGGTAATTGCATTTGATTATGCTTCATTGTTTGAGTCGTTTTCTATTGTGGCTAGGAATGTAAAATCTACTTGTACGTATCAACTCGTTCGAGTTCTTAAATTACTTCTGTTTCCACGAATACTTGATGCTTTTCTTTTTTTCGCTTTGAAGATATTTCAACCGTAAATTTAATATTTTGAGCTATGATGTATAGGAAAGCTGCAGTTTTTGCTATTACCACGCATCATGAAAGTCTTGAAGCGGAATGAAATCACTTAGGCATTGCTTGCAATTTCCGGCATAAAACTCAGCAGCTACTCTTTTTATTTTCCAATGCATATTTGATATGATGTGAAAAGGACATGCACCTTTTAGCCACTGGATGACTACATTCGCCAGCGGATAACGGATGGAGGGAGAGGGCTGGGTGCGACTGGTCTGAGAGGTGATAGCTTGTTTGATGATCTGTTTGCGTCGTTATGATATAGCTTATAACAAGTATCGTAGAAATTTCGTAATTTTACGTGCTTTTACTGTTTAGTGCTTGCAATGGCTAGAGGTGACTCCATGCAGTCTCTGATGTTAGTTGGAATGGTAGGAATGCTAGATCCGCCTCGACAGGGAGCTCCTGACGCTATATCCATGGTGCGTGCGAGTGGTGTTGAGGTAAAGCTGATAACTGGCGATGCTCAAGAGACGGCACAAAGCATAGGTAAGAAATAAGCTGTTTATGAAGAACCCTATACATACATACCCGAAAATATTGGAAGCTTTTGCGTTTGAGAATCATATTCTATTGGGTTGTTTTAAAAAATGTGGGTTTCTATCTTTTGACTTTAAAGAGGTAGATCTCAGGCTAAATAAAACTTTGTTGATAAAAATTGGGAACCGTTACGATCAAAACGTTTTTTTCCATAGGGAAGTTTATCTCTTCGGCCTAAAACTTTGCATACCTAGAGGCTAGAACTCGTTGAAGGCAGTTTGACGTCGTCTTGATTTTCGAAGCATTTCTCCCGCAAGAATTTATCGAGATGCTTTGTAGTCGGTAGGCGAACGAAGCATGGGTCAAGGTTTCATAGCCTAGCTCGTTTAACTTCTGTGACATCGGTTGTGCGACTTAATGCTGGGGATAGGTGCGGAGAGAAATTGGTCCTTTTCATCTACCGAAGCCGGGCACAGGCGATGAAGTTCCTCGTGCATTTCATTGACTTGTTGAATGTTTTATCTGTGATTGATCAAATCACCTGCAGAACATATACAGTCAGCATAATTCTCTTTTGACTACCTTGCAGAATTTGAGCGATCTAGGCTTCGAAACCTCCCATCCCATACTCGCCGGACCGTTCGCTTACCGACTACTATTTATTCAAGCATCCTGACAAGTTCTTGTGTGAGAAATGCTTCAAAAACCAAGACTGCGGCAAAGCTGCCTTCAACGAGTTCATAACTCTTATGCGTTCAGAATTTTATGGTGAAAGAATAAATAAACTTCCTTCTAGTTGGCAAAAGTGCATTGGCCATAATGACTCCTATTTCTATTATAAAACTTCTTCTTCACTTACGATCTATGCTACGAAAGTTAGGGGTTAGCCGACATCATTTTTTAAAAACATTCTAACACGAGTGGTTTTCGCATAGTTGACTTTTGACCGAAACGGTGTTTGTTTGACTGGCAGATATGGAAATGAAAAACCACAGAAATGAGTGTCTATGAAGTTTCCTACGATACTACATCCTATCCAGGGAAACCGAGGTTTCAGAATTACCTGAGAAATTACCTTGGGGCTATTTGGAAATTAAGTACAGAAATTAAATCTGTTACATACGCTGAGAATCATTACAAAGTAACGTTAACATATAGCGTGATGAACAGCCAGTGAATACTTCTTCCAAGTTTTGTAGTAAGCCTTTCTATGCAAGGTTTTACTATGTCACTGGTAAGATAAATAAAAGTGAACATATTTCTTGAAAGGGCTAGGCTTCTACTTTTTACGTGTCAATATATTACGAAACTAGTTTCTTTGTAGTGACCCATAGTTGCCTTGAGATACTTCCCTGGTCCAGTTTGTACGGGACATCTTTACTGGAGTTGTACTTAAAACCTTTGTTACATAGTCATGAAGATGTTATAATATAGCAGTTGCTCTGTAGGAAAAGCGGCTCTTTAAAGCAGCTGATTTACCAGAGTTCGTAGTTTTTTATATTTTGATTTCTTAAAAGAACTGTATTATATCTAGCGCATATGATATTCTTGAGGACCGGATTTAAAACGGTGTTTTAGTTTGTTTTAATTGAAAAGTTACTTTACTTTGGTATTTTCAAATGTTTTTTAAACGTTTTGCCAAATACCAAAACAATTATATGCTTTGACGTTGCTTCAAAGGAATCAGTTCAGAACATGAATTTCATCAGATCCCTATCTCCTTTTGTTTTTCGCATTCGGATTCTGTCCCTTTATTCGCTCTTTCAAGAAGCTTTTTTGAAAACATTTTTTGCATACGTGAAATTTCAGCGTCCATGCTGGGAATGTATACTTCTCCACACGACAGCTGTCTTTCTGGGTCACAGATTGACTCAATGACCGACGAAGAGCTGGAGCTTGTGATCCGTCAAGTTTCAGTTTTCTATAGGGCGTCTCCAAGGCATAAACTGAAGATAGTCAAGGTTTGCTTTCATTTCCATTTCTTTACTATACTACTGTGGTATACTCGTTTCCGGGATGAAACGACTTTTATTGCAGGCCTTGCAAGCAATTGGGGAAGTAGTAGCGATGACTGGTGATGGAGTAAACGATGCCGTTGCACTTAAAAAAGCCGACATTGGAGTAGCAATGGGACTTGGTGGCACTGATGTGTGCAAAGGTGCCCAAGACATTGAATCGACTTTATAACGATTTTTTTCGCGAAATCCTTGCATTTCTAGAAGCTGCTGATATGATCCTATGCGATGACGATTTCTCCACGATGACAGCGGCCATTGAAGAAGGCAAAGCAATTTATCATAACATCACAAACTTTGTGCGCTTCCAGTTGAGCACGTGAGTTTAGCATCTTACCTTGGGTAAAAAACAAATGTTATGTATTACGTTTTTTTCAGAAGTGTGGCCGCGTTGTCTCTGATTGCTGCTTCAACCATGTTTCACTTTGAAAATCCGCTAAATGCCATGCAGATTTTGTGGATCAACATAATTATGGATGGACCACCAGCTCAAAGGTTGAACAGTAACTTCTTAACTCATAATTTCGAAATAGGACGGAAAATATGCCAAAATGCTAAATGTACATGCTAAATGACACAAGAAATTCGGGCATGCATCGTCAGTTATCTCACAATAATCTAGAATCATTTTTTCTCGATTAAGAAGACGACAGGTGAAAAACATTGTTTTTTTGGCATATTCGTGATTTTACGGGGTCCTTAGTGGCCATATTTCGAAATGGGTAAGGCCGGTCACCTATGCATGGCGTGGGTGATCCAGGCTTCCCGTTTTTGACTTCATATATGCCGTACCGCATTCCAGCATGCCTCTATGCCTCTAGGTCAAACTGCGCATCATTAAGCGTTTATCGGCGCGTTGTAAGCGAAATCAAACAAATTTTCGGAACAAAAACGGGACAACGTTTGGTAAATACCTCAGGGCTGCGCTAACTTCTTAAGCTATGTGCCATATGGACGTGGTAACTTAAATTCTGTCCTGTATCTTTCACCATATGTTTTGAGACTAGTAGTTATGTTAGTCTGAATGCTAAGAAGAACTAAGTATATCATCTATTACTGCAATAGTTTTATTTGAAGAGAAACTGTGTGGGTTGACATCCGGTGAATAGAAAAAGAAAAAACACCTGCGCAATTGTCGTGATAGCGATATCGTTTTTATTGGAAAAAAACCTACTATTACTAGAAGAGTTCTGGTTGTCGTGTGCAGCTGCGAAAACTTACGCAAGACTTGCGATTGTCCAGAGTATGTGCCCTCGATTCACCCAGATAATGCCTCGGTTATTGCGGTTTAGTGCAGTTGCGTTCCAGGCAGGGCACGGCATCGGTTGTCACTAGAGCAGCAAACGAGAAGGCTAGAGACAGCTGATTCTCGCCTGCTGCTCCAGTGACAACCGGTGCCGTGCCCTGCCTGGTACGCAATTGCACTAAACCGCGATGACCGAGGCACTATCTGGGCGAATGGTCACGGTAACTGCTTAGAAGACATCCGAACTGCCATGCTTCGAATGTTCCGAACTTAAAAAAAACCGTAGTAAATGAAAGGAGGCAACTGTGCTGTTCTATGGGCTCAGACTCGAAATTCGCCTCTTTCAATGTCGTGCGTAGAATCTTCGGTCCATCTATAATAAGTTCTCTACAGCCTCGGCGTGGAGCCCGTCGACGACGACATCATTCGGCAGCGACCTCGTAACGTTCGTCAGCCTATGTTACATGCTCGCTTAATGGTAGACATTTTATGCTCAGCAGCTATCATTGTACTGGGTACCCTCTACATCTTCTACAGAGAGGTAAGAATATAAATGTTAAGAGGAAAAGCTGCCTGTAAACGGCCAAGCTACTCTTAGATGTCCGCTGACAACCAAATTACACCGAGGGATACAACGATGACATTCACTTGCTTTGTGTTGTTCGATATGTGGAATGCACTGAGCTGTAGGAGTTCTCGGAAGATGATATGGCAAATAGGGCTATGGAGGTGGGTTTGAAAAAATTGACGAATTGTACTTCCGTTAGAGAAATAGCCAACGTTCAGGAACCGTATGTTCTGCATAGCTGTCAGCGCTTCTTTGGTGTGTCAGTTGCTAGTCATCTACTGGTCGCCTCTTCAGCATGTATTCCAAACCGAAGCCCTTACTTTATTAGGTTAGAGTCTCTTCCTTCTGCGTTTGCTTACCACCTCTTCTGTTCGCTCCCGTTTTTATGATTAATTTAATCTTTCTTTTTCCAGACCTTCTCTTCCTAACTGGACTGACCTCATCAGTGTTTATTTTCAATGAGACGAAGAAGTACATCGACTTGCGGAAGCCATCACCGCTACTTTCCAAGGTTGAGGAACCTTTGTGATACTCTTAGAATGGCTCAGCCTTCGTCTATGGTTTCACATTCCAAGCAAGCCAATTTAAGCCTGACCTTTCAGTATTTGTATTTACTCCCATCCTTCTTCATGACGCTGCTTAACTCTTGCTGTTCCTCAATTGAAAATTAACTTTGTGAAAATTGCCTCTGGTTTTTTCCATCTCATCGTCACATAGGTTTTATATTCAGTCACAGGCCTCAGAATTCTCATATCATTCGAATGCCATGGTGTTTAGGTCTACTAGATTATTAATTATTACTAATAATTATTAATTTATTGATTTTCTGCTACAGATCTATGGTGATTATCTGCAATTTCTGAATCATGCAATTTCTGATTTCTGTTGATCAGTTTGTTAATTATTTTCGACCCAGAGATTTCTAGGTGCAATTTAAGTGCAATGCTGGGTGGAACGTTCCAGTGTTGAAGGTAGCGATAAAATTCGTGTCTATGCCAAACTTGTACATAAATCTTGGATTTTCCCTTATTTTTACAGACAGTGCGTGAAATTACAAAAATCCGAGTTCATTGTCGATTCGCAGTTCTCATCTCTTCGAAGAGGGCTTAACAAGCGAGAAGTTAGCCCTGTGTATTATGTCTGCGGATGAGATTGTGTGAAAGGTTTGAAGGAGGCTATGAACTTCTTTGTGTACATTATTTGTAAACCACTTAGCACTGTGCTTTATTCCAATCTATTCATACCCATCTTGTTTATCCCCACGATCTAACCAAATGATCAAAGCTGAGTGATTTGCTTGTATGCAGTTTTTTTTTATCTGCGGTCTCGTAGGATTTTAATTTTCCCTCTGTACGATGAATTGAGGATGTTTTGGAAAGTTACGACAATTCAGTATCAAGTTCTTTCCTTGCTTTCTACGCAGTTACAGTTTCCAGCAGAAAGTCGACAAACACGCGCATGTCGACAAGATTTTGGATTTGAAGGCAGCATCCATGAAAAAAAACTCGCTATGCAGCTTTTGCCAGTTTAGGGGAGCATTATGGCCCAACAACACATAGGTAAAGTAAAAAACGCGCGAAACGTGATCCTCGCTGAAAAAAATGCCCCCGTCAGAGTGGGCAAAGTGGGCAAACGGAGCCAGCGAGGGCGAGTACGGCACTTACACGTACAAGTTATTAACAAGTTAAACAAGACGGAGAGGCATATATTGTTGTTAGTTGCAGTCTGCTTCCCTGCTATGACGTTAAGCAATTCGAAAATCTCGTCTAAGCTGTGACATCACCGAGAGAAGCCAACGAGCGGAAAGCTCGTCCACGAATTGCAGACGAGTTTTCCAGAGCGAATTTCTTGGCAGAAATGGCTTCTGAACCGGGATTTTTACACCTCAGCCCGTTTTTTCGAACTCTTCTTTCACTCATAAAGAACTAGGAAGGCGTTTTTATCGTGGATGCTGCCTTTAATGCCTGGTCGTTCACCTGTTTCTATTTCCTCACGCGAGGCCACATGAGCGCGCTTGGTGTTACTGACCGAGATTTATCGGTAGAAGCTTTACATTTACTTTTAGAAACATGAGCAGTGCGAGCTACCATCTCTAGCAGAAATCGTTGCAGCAAGTTGTTTGGTTTCGAAACTGCATATCTGGCGGCACCAATGCACGTGAAATCGCGCATCGGGAGAGGGACGCCTCTTGAGGTACGAACAGAAGAGACGCAATGATCGGCTTCGGGATGGGAAAAATTTTGCGGGATTTTCAATATTTCAAGACTGAGCCGGTCATAAGAACTTTTGTTCAGCGGTTCTTACTGGTTTGTGGCGTAGTTTGCTCTCACCTTTACTACATTCAAGTGACTCCATATCATCGCGGCTGTCGGCGGTACTTCAAGTTCTCCGTCCACAACGTTGGCCCCGCCCACGGCTCACCCCTCAGTTGTGACTGGATAATTACGAGTACGGATTTTTAGCTTATCAGTGCTATTTTTTCAGTGATTTAGTATGATTTCGATATGTGGTAGCATGACTAGTTAAACACATGAAAAACAAGAGAATATTCAGCTCAAATGATTTGATAATTTTATCTTACAAAAATCACACTGACGAAGAAGAAGACGGACAACGATGTGTACGTGAGCAAATAGAACAATTTTTTTTCCAAATCTCGGACAGCGTCCGAAATATAGCTAAACACAGCTCATGCATCGATCAACACCTCTTCCAAACCGAAAATATTCACACTCGAGATATTACTTCTGTGTGTTTCAGACTGGTAAAGAGACACGTTTATTGCCTTACGTTCGGGTATTCAGCCATCCTCAGTGGCCTAGAAAGGTGTTAGTCACTTTAATTCATTCTAGAAACAAAGAAGGGAAGATCCCTTAACACGGACAAGCAGTGGTCTTCCAGTCTCTCCAGTGTAAATAGCGTTGCAATCCAAGCACTTAATTTGATGTATGTTCATCACAGTTTTTTACTGCACGTTCATCGGTGAAAAACGAGTGAGTGGTGAGTCCAAGGGTCATCTCGAAGCCTGGTCTAACCTAGACGAATCGAGTGCACAAGTTAGAGGGGGCGTTTCTTTGTTTCTAGTATAAATTGAAGTGATTGACACCTTTCTTAGCCTCTAAGAATGGCTGAATAGTCGAAACGTGAGGCAATAAAGGTGGCTCTTTACCAGCCTAGAAGACACAGAAGTAATTTCTGAGATGCATCAAAAATGCCCACGCCTATAATGATAAAACATGGAATATACTTAAAAATTTCCGCATTTTCAGTGAGATTTTGATAAGGCAGAAATTTTCTTTTAGTGGAACAGATGATGCGGTCAGAGAGGTGTGTGCCTTTCTGGACTTCGCAATTACCGTATGTAGGACGCGAGCAGCTGCGCTGCGTACGCAGC
>KN550452.1:20531-31101 GCA_000797555.1 Oesophagostomum dentatum | reverse complement strand
AGAATCCGTCAAGAACTCAGAAGGCGTTCCGAGCGTGGATGCTGCCTTTAAGGTCCCCTACGACTACGTTGTCACAAGATAAGTCTCCCTCAATTATAGTTTTCATGAAAAGAATTGAATCAAGGAAGGCAGGAGTTTGACATACAGGGCTGCTATATATTAGAAATATGCAGATACTCCTGTGTGAAGAGCTAATGGAAAGAACTAAGCATTGACAGTATAGTGAGAAACTTTCTGAAGTAATTAGATGGTGTGTTACATCATCACGAACGAGAGCAATCACTCCTCCACCACAGGTAATTCCATTACGGTCGCATCTGTAGATGCAGTAATTAGGATCAGAACACATTGTATGATCATGAATTGTGGTGGGTTTGCACCATGATTCAGTTATTAGTAATATCATTGGCTTAGAAAGAATACAAAATGGAGGTCAGGGAGCTTATTACCTATCGAGCGGGCATTAAATGATTGTTGAATACTGATAATACCTTTTGATTCGCTACTCACTGATACATTCTAGGCGCTTACTTGGCTTCTTATCCTGTACTGGTGGCGGCCTCCCGCGCATTGCTAGTGACGCCCTGCACATGAGTCATGACCTTTTGCACATCCTTTACGACCCCTCCCCACGTCGGTCCTGATCCGTGCACATCGGTCCGAACCCTTGCACATCAGTCATCATCTGTTGCACATCGGACCTCACCTCCAGCACGTCGGTCTCGCCTTCTTGCAAAACTTTCCGCATTCTCGTATAGGAACCACTTCTATATCCTGCTCACTGATATAGAGCTACCTGACAGCGCTACTTGCCTTGTTCATAGTACATACAGAACAGTCGCCAGTATCGCGGTCGCCTGAGGCCGCTGCAATCGCCGACGACTGGAGGTGTAAGTGGAGCAAATACTCAACGCCGTGTAACCTGGCGCATACATGCGCTGCTGCATAGAGACGTCGAATATATCCTCTACTGCCATTGGCTCTTATATGGTGAAAATTTTACCATTCGAAGTCACGTGTAAAGGGCATATGCGCCTCCCACCCTGGCGTCTCAATCTGTGGCCACTCAACGCCGCAAAACCCCGCGTACAAAAGAGCCTCCATGTGGAGGCACTGCAACTATTTGGCACAGATCATAACCCATCCACGGAACTAATTTCGACTTTTTGCGCCTTCTTTTACACCAAACACGCGAATTTCAAAGACCCACGCACCCTCCTTCCGCGACTACCTGTATTTGGCACAACATAACTTAGCGCACATTTGAGCTAGGGTGCGTAGACGCTGCCTATACACTGCGTTTCAAAAATATAAGGCCACTCCTGAAATCCAGATGTTTGAGTGCTGTATCAATCGGTGGTTACTGCAACTGCATATACTAGACCGTAGATATCAAAATACACTCTCTTGCGAGTTTATGAGATTCTTACTCAATTCGGAGCTTTTTAATAACATTTTTTCACTTTTAGGGGGTATTTCGGGAATACCGGACAGCGTTGAAAAATTGAAATTTCTCTTCTTTATTAAGAATCGCTGTACATATCAGTATACATCGGTGCACCTCTGATACTCGCTTACCCCGGTACACATTATTGCAAAATCTCCGTCGCGCTGAGCGCGGCCATTCCGCGCGGCGCGAAACCACGTCTGTGAATTCTTGTAGGGCCTCAGAACGTCCATTTATTAGGTAAATCGCCCGTTTCAGTGACTCTGATGGTTCCTCCTAAAGAAATGAGTCACGCAACAGCCGGTTCACGCATCAGTGCAATTTTTTGGAGACTGAGCTGTGGCGCCAGTAACAGGTTATCGAGCTTTTGTGCTTTATCTTACTGATACGAAATGTTTCTTCAGCTGGTTTTCCAGTTTTAGTATGTGATGTATTGCGCAGGCTTTCGTTTTTTGCGCACGCCTTACTTTGTGCAGAACAAACGCGCGATTCTGTCATTACATGCCTTAGAATTCTACTTATCTAATGTGAATTTGATTATCACTGGATAAAGCTCCCGCGAATTTGGCAACAATACCAAAAGAAGCATATGAAGTTGATACTGGTAATCTAGAAGTCTCAAACTTGCCGAAGAATATGTACTGGTATGAAAAGTTTAGTGGACAAGGTCGTACAAGCGATCAATTAACAGGTGGTTAAAGGCCTCGAATGAGGGCGGCCTTATATTTTTGAAACGTAGTGTATGTGAAAGAATATGTGAGCGCCTATATCAGAAATTTCGGATGTCTACATTTTATCCGGAGACAAATCTGCGAACAAAAGCTGCCCCGAAATTCAATCCTCGACGCAGTTTGGAGCCACATAGCTTTGCGTATACATGCGTCGCGCTATGCAGACTTCGCATTGTATGCGTGACGGCCTGGGATCTACCTATGACACAAATTTCACCCTCTATTCTTCCACGCAGATTAAATGAGTTGCGCGATAGTCAGACAAAAAGCACACACAAACACACATTTTTATCCTTAGCCCATTATCATAAGCAATGATGACTGCTGCAGGCTTGGACAGTGAACGAGTGGTGGTGAACGCCACTTTAGCGCTTTAGTTTTTCCGTGCTCACAGACGAATACACTCATACCCTCTATTCATTTGGCACAGACGTCCCTATTTCCACACCCGCAGTCACGCGAGCGCATTCAGTCACGTTGTCAAAAGTTTTAGCAGCGAATCTTTGCATCTTCTTTTAGAAGCGTGATGAACCCAGCTAAGGTTCTTCTCTTAATAATCTCCACGTTCCTTCTTCTTGATTGACTGAGCAATTCTCAGTTACGTTCGTTTATGGTCATTCGTACGGACATGTCAAAAGCCGGTGGAATAAGAGGTCGCTCAGCGTGTTCTTCGCGTCCACCTCACAACGCTGTGCCTTAGACAAGGTCTAGACTTAGTAAAGCGTGAGGAGGCGTTTGGCGTTATAGTGACATAAATGAAGAACTGCTATCCCTTTTAGGCCTTTGAAGAAGACGGTGTGTCGAAACGTTGGGCCGTTGAGTGAATATTCCACCCAACAACCTGGCTGGCAAAGCAAATTTAAAGACCAGCTGAGGTTCGCAGAAAAAAATATCGTTATCACCAGGTGTTTGCATTCGCAGCTCTGAATCTGGCAACAGTGATGCACGTGCAACTGCATGCGTGAAGAAAGGGGCGCCTCTGGCTAGCGGAGAATACCCACATGAAGCTGCTAATTACACACCTTCTGTCGAGTAATCACGCCATGACATTCGCGTCGTAATAAGAGTATTCATGTATTAATACGCATTTAGACAAAGACCGATAAAGGAAACTGGGCGAAGCAACTTTAAAAGCGAAAAGGAAAGGTCAAAAGCGTCAAAAAGATGGGACGTTTTGCATTAGGTGAGCAGGAGAGGAGTCTTACCTTTACGTCTTAGTCTTCAGAAACTGGGTTCCTCATATGCCTACTGGGTGCCATAACTATCGTCCTTCTACTCTTCGGCGATAATGTTGAGCTCACTGCTGCTTTCTCATCACTACTAAAACCATCTTTCTCATCCCTGGCCGCTCAAATGATTCTTACTACATATAACTGTTTATGTTTCCTCGAACTTTCAGATACAGGGATTTTAAGATAAGCTTTTCTTATAAAAGAAGAGTGGTGTGCGCAAGGACAAATTTCTGAATTATATATCAGTATAGATAATCCAATAAGAAGCGGGAAAGAGCTGTTTCTATAAAAATTGTATTCGTCAAGAACTACAAAGGTTCCCATCAAATCTTAGGCCACTTTCGCAAACTCCTCTCATAGTCGGCGGTACAACTGCCGTTCCTGCGAGAGCTTCTGCCGTTTGAACTGAATGCCTTTGCCGGAGTTACCAGCTCACCGTTCTCGCATGGCTTATTGAACATTTTGAAAGTTATCCGGAAAGGTTTCCGGCATTTTCATGGATATGGCCAATGATGCACTTGTGGGGAAAGCCGGTATTCAGCCGTCATTTGGTACGGCTGGTATGGTACTATACAGCAAGTGAAAAAGATATTGATAGTCTCTTGCCTTGTTTTCAATAACAACCGTTTAAGCGTCCTCTTTGTACGCTTCATATGAGAACCACTTTCACATGTCACACGATAACCTATTCAGTAGATTGCAGCAGGGGCGAAATTCGCAGCTAAAAGAATCACAAGGATACACAAGCTCCAACCCACTGCAGAATGGAACTACATCAGGTCGGTTCTGTGTTAGCGAGCTTGAAACAGAGAGTGTCGTGAACGATAGTCAAACGAAGTTTGATGGAGAATCATCTGTGGTAAAGAAATTCTTTAGATTCCTCGCCATGCCCGAAGTGAAAGTGTTCGGGAATAAGAAAGGACAAAAGTTTGAAGCATTTCTTAGGGCGTTTAACCTTAAGTACCCCAGGCAGACCTATTCCGATGAGGAACGGAAGTAAATTTTTGCAGGCTACCTGGAAGGAGAGGCTAGGCTACACTATGAGGCGTTGCCCATGATGGTCAGGAATAGTGCATTCTACCACACGGTAATAGAACTGGAGTGTAGGCTAAACGTTGGCACGCAAAAAGTAAGGGCAAGCCCGCTGAGGAAACTCAGGGCGTTGAGCAAGAGAGATGGGCAAAGTATGGTAGAGTTCTGTGTTAAACTGGAGGCATTCGCCCGTAGCAATCCCTCCGGTGAGCTCACCTCATGAGGCGATGCGCGCGCTCGCCTCACCACCGGGAGAGCGCTGGTGAGATGATCTCGCAAAAGCATCGATCGGCGCTATCACCGGCCATCGCCTTATCTCTTACAACGTGGCTTGCGTGAATCCCGATTCTACATGATTGCAAGGCTTACACGATGTAGCAAGGAACCAGCTGTGGCCAAAATTATGAAAATTATGTATAGAGTGCGCACATAAAGCTGTAAAGCCACAAAGAAGGCTGATAGCGATGCGCAGAAAAGCTTTGAGTATGGTAGTGATGTATAGGACCACGCTAACAGTGCTTAAGAAAATAGTGCGCAGAAAACTCAATGTGCCTGGAAAGAAGCATATCGAGCGCTGCACTCGCATGATTACATCACCAGTGTGCAAGTGGTTATAGGAGTCCAAGATGAAAACTTATCGAAATTTATTTACAATAATTTAGAATTTTGCCAATGTTCACAAAAATCGCATCCTCTCCACATATTTGAGCAACTAGCGTTTTTTACACGACACCACTGACTTGTTGAAAGAGAAGTAACTGAAATAGTATTACTGCGGATGACTACGGTGACCGCACTTTCAATGAACAGCTTTAGAAAATTACAAACATTCAGTCTCTGCTGTGCCATATTTATTATATCATCACAAAAGTTCAACCACAGAAGAAGCGGAAAGCGAAACATATTCAGGATAGGATAACATGTGCAAATTAAAGACAAAAATAAGTCCTGAAACAGCGCTTATTCAGAGAAGCACATTTTTGTTGCAGTTTTGAAATAAGCCATTTGGAACGGTTCTGGTACGCATTGTTCTAAAAAGGATTCTCTCTCGAGAAATACCGACTTCTCACAAATTTTTTTAGAAACACTTACGAACCTTGTTACGGGCAACATATTCCATCTATCATCGCCCGGTAAGTGCATATGCGTATCTCCTCTTACCACGTGTGCACGTGCAGGTGCATAGAGCGACAATACGGATGTGATGCCATAAATGTGCGTAGTATCAATGGCCTAGGGCCTACCCGCATACATCCGTTTTCTATAAATGCATCTGTGCAGAGAGGAAGATAATGATTAAAAGAGAAATACCTCTACAGTCTAAGAAAGTCCGAATAGAACGCCCACGTAAATTTTATTAGTAAAAAATATTCAGACGAAGGCTGCTAGCATCATTTTGAATAGTGTCGAAAAACCTTTATAGCTTTCAAATTATGTTGGAAAAATTATCCTCTCTTAAATATGACTTCTACAAGTTTGTGCTGACTAGTGGCATGTTCATATTCAACTATAACCCTTTCGTGCACCTGTAATCTCTTTTGTCAAAAACGTTGGTGTTGCAGTGTGACAGTTAAACTTTTTCCAACTAAAACTTCCAAAAGCCTTGGTTTAAGGGCAATTAATTTCCTATAGAGCTCGCGATACTCAGTTTTGGTTTTAAAACTGCTATAGCGTATGTGCAGTTTGCGATTTCAGGCGATGAAAGAGAGTGAGAGACGCCACCCTCTCCCAGTATAAAGTTCATATTTCCACCGCTTGAAAAAGTTTTTTTTCCGGTTTTGTCCGATGATACGTAATTAATGTGATCAGCAACTTCTGCCGAATTTAACTGCGTTAAAATCTCGAAAACGAACTTTCTTCGCCTGTGAAAAATGAAAATGCTGAACGTACTGAAGAATAACGATGATGACGATGGAGATTGATCTCATTCCAGTCACTTTAGGCACACCTGTAAAGTATGTTCTACCAGATTCCTATCATCTCTACTGTGCTCCATCATTGTTATGGTTCGAAGGACACGCAGCCTACTCTTCATACAAGGCGGTTGGAACGAAGTGTGCACCTTGACCTAGCAATTAACAAAGCCATGATCATAGCTACTGTCGCTATTAGAGGCAAGAGAACTGGCAGTAGGTCCAAAGGATGCATACTAGGTTGCAGTATGTACTAACCATAAGTCTGGTGCATAGTCCAGCATACTTATGTGGGCAAGCAAGCCATGATATAGCAAGCTTTTCGAGGATATTTCAGACCTTCAGTCTAGATAAACCTTTTTCAACAACTAAACTGCATTCGTACCAATGTGCATATACAACATTTCATGCGTTGTGTCCACGGGAAAGAGATTTCCTACAAACAGATGTCATATAGCGCCTTTTCTGTTGTACAAGTGTAACCGTCTTAGCAGTAAACGTCTAGGCATAGCTCCATACGGCCTTAGCGCATTAGTCTTATCCTTTCGGCGTCATCTGACGAGCTTCGAATTTAAAAATGCGCACAAATATCCATCCTAGCATGTAGAAGCCGTAAAGGCCAGCGGAGCAGGACCGCGAAGCTGTCCGGATCCGCTGCTATATACATGTAGTGGCGGACAAAAGTTTAGCAATTTTTTTCTTTTCGGCTTTTCTCAAAAATTTCCAACTTTCCTTCCGCTAGATATAGCACAAGTAATTGAAGACGATGTAAGAAATGCGACCACGTTTAAATACAGGCAAAAACTGCACGAAAAAAATTGGCAGCTTCAGATTTTTGAAAACTGCGCGGACAAAAGCTTGGCAATTTTTTAATTCCGTGACGAATTTAACAAAAATTGGTGAATTTGGCGGGACTTATAAGGTTCTTTTATACAATGGGGGAAAAATGGATGCGTCAGTAATCACTGCAAGACATGGAACGGATAAGAAGTTTAGTTCCCTACTTGTAATTCGCTTACATTTCTTTCGGGAGAAAATCGAATCTTTTATTTGCGTTTTCGACCGTGGTAGGTCTGACTTTCATGCTATGTACACTGCATAGGCTTTCTTGCGGGTTTTAATCGAAGCTCTAGCTCGTCCACGTCCTAATACTCACATACTCTGATCACTACATACTTTTAAGCATGACCGGAATTATGCTCTGAATCGTCATCCTGCTGAAAAACTCAGGATTTAAATATTGTAGAGAGAGAGCAAGCGGTAACATCATACTATGGAATATGTTTTGACATACAGCAGAACCCATCGGGCAGAAAATCATGTGCTCTGGGGTTAGTTCCGGACATAGCGAGAGGGCCCCATACCACTAGCTTATTTTCGTAGCCTGTACCATGTCTGGCAGTAGAAACCTGGCATTTAGGATTGGGTCTAGCATTGACTGGCTGCTGGCCAGAAGTCTTGTCAACACTTAAAAGCAGCAACAGCACAGGTCGCATCTATAATAAAAAATTTTGAAAATTTTAATTTTTGAGAAAAGCCCAAAAGAAAAATTGCTAAGCTTTTGTTTGCCACTGTATATAGAAGTCGACCCGTAAACCGCCTCGCGGCTCATAATCTAGTGCGCAATTAGCTTTCGGCGATCGGTTTTCTGAATCAGAAACTTTGAATTTGGAAGTTAGCGATTTTTTGATTGACTATCAATCGATGGGGCAATAACCTTCTGATTTTCTGGATCGGCTTTTGATTATCTACCATTCCCTGTGCATATTGTTGCAGCGCTATGAGATGGGTAAATTATCGATTTGTCGACCAGCTATGGATCGGCGGATCAACTGCCGACTGATTTGTGAATCGGCTTTCGATTATATATCGATCAATGCACGTATTGCTTCACCACTGTGAAGATGGAGCAACGTCGAGTCATTTTCGTGAATAAGCTTTTGATTACGTGCTGATCCGTACACATGTTGACCCATCAC
This sequence comes from Oesophagostomum dentatum, assembly GCA_000797555.1. Lineage (NCBI taxonomy): Eukaryota > Metazoa > Nematoda > Chromadorea > Rhabditida > Strongylidae > Oesophagostomum > Oesophagostomum dentatum. Next base: position 22,767 of record KN550452.1, on the reverse strand, counting down.
TGTGAAGTCGGCACATTATCGATTTATCGATCTTACGTGTCGATTTTGCGAATCAACTTGAGAAAGGTTTGGCCACGGCTGCGACAATCCAGACCCCTATTACGTATTCTGCCACAGTAGTAAGAAAAAGCAAAGAGGGGTACGTATTCCTAGCTGGAATTCTGAAAGACTTCTCAACAATGTTTCCGACTCACTATTAGGAAGCTTTTTCTGGATGAGTTTTTTTTTATTTAAAAGTGCAGAATTACGTACTTTTAAATATGAATTAAATATTCTAAAAGTATATTCTTCATTATTTGTACATCGTGAAAGTTAAAAAAAAACATTAAGCACATTAGCAGTAATTGCGTCGAAAGAAGTGTAGGTTTGAGTAGAGTCACTCTCCCTGAAGAAGTTTTATGAAATAACGCAACTACTGAGGGCTGCAGCAACTTCTGTTTTTCATCTGGCTTCCCAGGTAATGTGTTGAAACTTTTCTGCGAAAAAATACCTCACAAAGGAGAGAAAGAACCGGATTTGTCGTTGTCTCGTCCCAAACATGTTGAGCATACACTACAGGAGCTACATGCTGATCTTGAGTTTGTTTCCCTCTCATCTACTACGGGTTGTTTTGCACGATCTTTTCCGCCTGTGCTCTAGCTCTTTTATGATCACTTCCCCTCTTCCAAGGTGCGACACCCAGCAGACCGTCTGTCGGCTGTCGCACCTCGCGAGGGGGAAAGTGAACGTAGAGGAGCTAGAGCACAGACGCAAAATACCATACGAAAGAACTCATAGGAGATGAGGAGAGAGGTAAGGCGTTTTCAGACAGGACGAAACAAGGTCAGCTTGTACTACTTGTAAGCACTGCTTTCCAAGTTCGAGTGTTGAAGTCAACGTTAACAAACATTGAGAAATCGTATTATCTACACTTTCCGAGATCCAAGTTTCAAGTTTGTTGAACGTATTTCATAGAGTTCAAAAAGATGTGAGCATTGGGTGTAACGCCGAATTTTGGCAGCATTTGCTGACCAAAAAACACAGACGACAAAGTGGGCTCGAACGTGTTGCGTTTCCTGCAGAAGAAAGTGAATGGAGCAAATAGTGGGTACGTATTCAGGAGTCTCGTGTCGCAGCTAGTGGCCAACCCTGGTTTGAGCTATCGATCGATATGGTCATACATTGTCTATGTATACTTGATCCGTTGTCGAGTACTGGGAGCATTGGCCAGTCAATCTATACTTATCTTCAAGATGGACACATACGGTGCGCGTCAAAACTATAGACCACCCCTAAAAATCGCAAAAACTGTAGAAATCCGAGAGTTTCCTGTGCAGCCCTTTATAAGATCGTAATCAGCATTTCAGGTAACATCTATATTTTAGGTCCCACCATTTTTGCTCTTGTATTTACATTTTTTCAATTTTTGAGTTAAAATATACCGCGTCAAAACTATAGACCATATTACTATAAAACTTCAAAATCTAGACTAGACTGAAATATAACCACAGTGCCGAGTTGACCGAGTGTTGGTGGTGAAAGGCGCCTCGAAAACTTTGAAATATCCGGGTCGTGGAGTGCTTCTTCGAGAATTTTATGAAAATTTGCTGTGAAATCCAATATTTTATTATTTAGAAAATCTCATAATTCTATTGTGCCGCTCAAATGCCAGGCAACGGAAAATTTAGAAAGGTTACGGGTAGTGAATGCTGATACAAGCAAGAAAACAGGAAGAGAGATACATAGCGTGAATTGTATTTCAAGATAAGAGATGGTGTATTTTCAAAAGCTAGTTTGGATGGTGTAAATTCTTCGATAATATTTCCAGGAAAGTCACTGCTCCTGCTAATGATGACTGGTATCTTCTGCAGGGTTCACTCTTTCCTACATGAACCTGGTTGAAAACATTCGAGGAGCAGAGCCCTTTTTCGAAACTTATGAAAAAAACGTACTCTTGACACTACTGGCAGTAATTCTTCTTCTTTTCTAATAAATCTCAGTAGTAGACGAAAATGGATGCTCAGGCCGTTCTTTATTTCCTAAACCCTTCGACAACTTTTTTCACTCATTTCTAGGCATAACGTGTAAACAGAGGCGAATGCATTTGAGAACTACAGTGGTCCATGAGATTGACTTTTCACACAGTTGAATCCCCGGAATTAAAACTTACAATAATAAGGTCCCCTGATAGTGGCAGTTATAAGGAGGATTTATTTAATCTCTGGCAAGGTTTTGAACACTATTTGTTTGGAATTGC
>KN550447.1:6122-17039 GCA_000797555.1 Oesophagostomum dentatum | reverse complement strand
TTTCATAATCCACATCAAAATTGATGGATAATCCACTTAGCGTGACAAAAAATTTTATTGTCTGTCTCATCCACCCAAAGGCACTGCCAACTTGAGTCGCTAACCGCTGCCTTGGACTCAGATGCTGTTTCGCTGAATAAAAAATCATCATCGATTTCTTCTTCTCCATCGCATGATTGCTCCGCACGATCTAGCGGTTCATCAATTGGTGACTTAGTTTGCACGGTTTAGGATCCACGCAGCTACACAGATTCTTCTGAAGCTCTTTCCAGCATTCCTGATACATTCGACGAACTCATTTTCCATTTCGCATCGTTTTGATCGGTGGATTCTGTTCGCGGTTTAAGGATACACAAGCCACTAACATGGAAGTTGCTGCCGGCTGCGCAATTCCCATACTCCTCGGCATATTGCATCGCCGTTAGGTTGTATTCCCAAGTACAGGGCTTTTTTCTCTTCTCTGCTCCCATCACTCTCCTAAATGCGATGGTGGATGCAAAGAAAGCACAAAAAGCGAGAAAAGAAAAGCTTAAAAAGCTTATAAGGAAGGGATCATTTATCGAGTCCGAACATAAATATGCGATATGCACTATCAAATAGAGCTTGAAGTACTGTTTCCAAATATGCCACCCATAGCTGCGACGGCTTACCCTACAAGGAGCTATACAAGTTTTCCTCTTGAGCCCTGCTTGAGTCAGATCTTGCGTATTCTCTTCGGAAATAAGCTGAATCAGTGGGCTACGCATACATACACTCAGGACTAAACGCCTCGTACACTAGAGATTTAGCGCTTTATCATGATACTCTCTGTGACCCTTAATTAGATGTTTGTTGTACGCAAAATCTGTCAAACTGCATTGTGTCACACCATTTTAGCTAAGCATAGTTTAATACGAAAAAAACTTGTGTAACTCCTTGTAGAGTAAGCCGTCGCAGATATGAATGACATACCTATTTGGGAACGGAATTTCAAGCTCCATTTAGTTAAGCATATTGCATGGCTGTCCCCGGACTTGATTAATAATCCCTCCCTCGATAGCTTAAGCTAAAGAAAGCTTGAACTATCATAACTTTCCTAATGCTTATCGGATTTAGTCGGAATAAGCACCGCTCGAATCAGCACGTCTTTGCCAACGCGGTATTAGTCGACTTATCCCATCAGTGAAGAAACTGGGTGGCCGAGATTTGACGAAATCCACGAAGGCTGTGTTACCTGGTCCTGACTAACAAAGGTTCGACCCGCTTTGGGATCGAATCGTCAAGCGTGCCGAAAAGTGGATTCTAACAGGAGATGTTTAGCACAGCGGTTCGGTGCCGACAACGAACACCACAGACAATTAGTAAGAGCAACCCCCCACCAGAAAAGGACGTAGTTACAGTGTGGTGGTCGTTGACTGCTGTAATCCACTGCAACTTCTTTGGAAGCAGGCCAAACCATTAGTGCAGGGTCCTACTGTAAAGAAATCGATGAAACGTACCGAAAATTGTGTCAGCTACAGCTGCCACTTGTCAACAGAAGATGCTTGATTTTTTACATAACAACGCCCGTCCTCACGTTTCACAAGTCACCATCCGCAAAATGAACGAATTGAAGGCTGAAGATCTGCCTCACCTGCACTACTCCCCAAACCTTTCGCCAACCTACTATTTTTCTTCGAACAGTTTCAAAACTTTCTCGCCGGTAGAACCTTTGCCGATCAGAAAAAGGCAAAAACAGACCTGGATTTACCAAGTCTCGGCCACCGATATTTTGCTGATGTGATAAATCGACTACGGCGATTCGAAAGGTGCCTATCTCGACTAAATCCGATATGTATTAAGCAAGTTGCGATAGTTTAAAGTGGATCAGTCGAAACCCTGACAACTTTCCTAACAACCCAGTATTGCGAATAGCACAAAAAGGCCGCAGTCACGTCAGATCTGATTCTCGCTTAGTTCCTGAAAAAGAAGGAAAAATGGGAGACCAGGAAGCAGAAGCCGCTGAGATTTTAAGCTTATTCTCGCTCCAAACTGCCATTTCGGTACGAGGAGACGGCCCGGGCTCTTATCCCCTTCCCATCCATGCCTCAAGGTTACGGATATGGATACAGCACACCACTGGGTTAGACGGAGCAGCGCCCCCTTTCAATGAGGGAGGCTCCGGAGCCATCACACACTTCAACGGCTAGAAGAGAGCTTCGATATTTCGCAAACAAGTGCAAATTCACCAGCAGCAAGTGACAGAAATAAATCTGAAGCAAGCAAAACTCACGAGAAGGCGAAATTTTGGCCAAGTTTAGAACGTTCTGCGTTGACCAGGCACACCTTGTTTCACGGTTTTCTATCTCATTATAGTAAGGAGCCTCAAACTGATTTCAGAAAGAAGAACAGACTTTCAGCAGTCAATAATACAGCCTTTGTTTCAGATCAAATCCGTCCACTGCTATCAGGTGTTATATCGAAAAATCCGATAAGCAAGCTGTCCTTATGAATACCCTCCCAGTCGCGGAAGGTAAGGAGCAGACTTACCTTGGACTTGTCGGATTTGAAGAAGTTTTGAAGAATACGATGTTAAATTTTAACGTCTTAACTTTCGTTCTGTTCCCTGCTCCATTTATTTTTACAAAACTTTTTAAGCGTCTTTAGCCCAGATGACGATCCCAGGAGATAGAAATCGTTTTAAATTTGGATGATGGGTTAATATGAGCTCATACGGAATGATAGTGTAAGGAAGCCTAAACTTTAATTAGGCAACATCTCGGAAACGCGGGTTTCCTGGATGAAGAAAAGTGTTTCTGGCAGCCTAGCCAAAAGGATGACCTGGCTAGGAATTATTATTGATTTATCGGCGATGCAGCTTGGCATCACAGAAGAAAGAAAGGAAAAGGCATATATCTGCTTAGTTTCACCACTGCGGTCAAGAAGATCTACTCTTACAGAAAAGGTAAGATGTCTAGGCATTTAGTGATCACACGAGAAAAGAAGAAGAAACATCGAGCAATGATCTGGGCAGGTAGCACCGGGAACTGCACAAGGATGCAGTTTGTTCTGTAGGTGGTCGCTAGAGATAGAGGAGAGGGACGAATTTAGAGGTTGGTTGGAATATTTGAGTTTTTGTAGTGCGGATTTGCAGAGCGAATCTAGATGCTTTCGTGATTCTTCATTATATATGTGGATGGTTCAGAGGGCATTCTGCATGCTATTAGGTCTTTTGCACCCCTTATAACAGGAGAGAAAGCCCAAATTTAAACTTACAGTTAAGCTGATCAATCAATATTTTATAAGAAGATACCAAATGAGATCTGCAGAAAATAGCAGGAATGATTTGGGATACTACAGAACAGCTAAGAGGTGATGCGGAGATCTCCTGGATCCCATGGAAACTAAATAGTGAAGCCGATCTCGTCTCTACAATACGAGATATTTGTTGCCAAATGGGGTAATCAAGGCTTCTCAGCTGCCGACGCCTTCAGTCAAACACCGTCAAACTTTCGGTCTCGGAGTTATTGCTGGTGTGTTCTTCCTCATTACCTTATAGTGCACAACTTATGGCTAAAAAACACTGCAGTGTAGGCGTTATTGGTTTTCTCTTTTGGACTTCGCACGAAAGTTATATGTGCTTAGGAGGTAGCACTGGATGGATTTTTGAAATTACGAGAAAATTCTGTGGTCCCAAAGGTAGGGTACTTAGCAAAGGAGACATCCTCCTATAAGTTCAAAACTCGAGCAGCTAGCTTCGACTTCATCTTTGCAAAAATCGATTTCCGAAACCGTAACACTCGCGATGTAGATTCCCACGAGTTAGCAAGAGCAAAATACAGTTTTTGATGGAGTTTCGTTTAGTCAAAATCCGTTTAATCAAAACCTATATTTTGCATTAGCTAAGGAGTTATTGTCAAAGTTGGCATGATGAAATGTGGAATAGGGGCAGGTCACGCGCGTAGGTCATCCGTTCCGGCTGTTTCTTGCAGTGGGAGTCCCGAACATATAAGGAGTGTAACACTAGTTTTTAGAAGCCATATGGTAGTGTAGCGGAAACCATTGCATCAGCAAGGAGAGCGGTTAGAGAAGAATTAGCCCAGGAGGGTTGTTGCTTCTGTCAGCAGTTCGCTCGCTTCTAATACCATCCTTGCAATAGAGATTCTCCGATTTTACTTCTTTGTTCAATGATGTCACTGCAAATCTCGGGAAATACAGGAATCTTTTCATCCCTTAGCTTATGCATCTGGGACAGCTGAAGTCGATTTCCCTAGCGATTGCCTCGCTCAACTTCTGCTACAGACGTCTGGTTAATGGTGACGCTGAGCTTCAGAAGCTCTTGACCGACTCTGCTAAAGGGAAACACCGCCAGCGGTTCACAGGAAGAAGGCAAGCCAAGCGGATATAGATGCCGTTGTACAATCAGCTTTAATGCAGACCTGAATACGGCGATAGCAGAAGCCTCTATTTTTTCGCTGTTATTCCTGGCGTTCTTCCGGACTAGTGAAGTCGCCAACGTTCGACGAACATTTTCGTGTGTGCAACGCCCACGAGCGGTCGGGTATACCTTAATCCGTGCCATCCGCCAGTCGATACTACTTATTTCTTACCCTGGTACTACATTCTGCTGTACTCTTACTATCTACCTCTTGATGGAAGCCCCTCTGACCAGCACGGAGAATTTGCGAAGGAGGAAACCAGCAAAACGCCAATGTGTCGATAACCAAGCGTCGCCTGCAGAGCCGCGTGATCTTGACCAACAGATCAGGATACTTCTAAAGGGCGATTCTATTCCTAAACATCTGCGTAGTGTTATTTCCTGTCTGCTCGATGATCGTAAACGGCTACGGGTCGCTTGGAGAAATTCAGTGAGTTGAACGAGGAAGTTTTATCTTTGCGTGCCAAGAATGAGAGGCTTCGAGCTTCGCTTACTTCCGCCAATTCGCCTATGGCAACTTCGCTTCAGGACAACGTACGTATGTCTGCGACCTCAACCAATGAAGCGTTGATAATGGACGAATTGAGAAGGATAAATGCAGTATTTACGACTCACCTCATACTCGTACCGAGAAAGAGCAGCAACACTTGCGCTAAGAAAAGGAGTGACCCAAGAAGATATCAAACGAGTAGGCAAATGGAAATCTACTTCTTTAGTGTTACACTGTTGCATTGAACCAACACTGATTTCAGAGTCCTAAGAGTTTCAGGTAACTTGAGCTATCTGTATCAAAACTGCGTTTGTTCCTTTGCAGTCTCGACGAAAGCGACCGCACGCTCCGGGTTTCCATAAGCAGATCATCTACGAGTCGTGATCTCAATAATCAATCATTCAATATCAGGATTCACGTTTTCCCGAAAGTACGGTACCCTTTTCTGCCAGGACCAGGACCGGGCCCCGCCCATTCTTGCGAATCTTAGTCGGGCCGGGATCGGCCGCCAGATTTGGTTTTTCTGCACTCTCTAGTCTCATATTTTCTGTACTGACCCTGCATTTGAATACTGCTATTGATCGTGCTCTTTTCTTCTACATTGCGTTCAGTCCTTGCGGATTTTTCTTGTTTCAGACTAATTCATTGCAGTTAGCTCTGAGGTTACCAGCAATTCAATGAAAAAAGTCGGTACTGTGAGTTTGCATGCTTCCGTATTACAGTTTTTTAATGTCTTAGGAGGCTTTCCTCATCTCTATCCCGGCAAGTCATCGTTGTATTATGGAATGTAAAAGCAATGTCGTTGATGTTGATGACGGAGTACATTTCTTAAAAGATACTTAACTTCGCTTTTGCCCATCGTTTTATGGAATAGTTTCATTACGAAAAGAGTGATTGTGATTTGTTCAGCAACTTGCTAAATAATTTGTTTACTTTAAACTTGTGTTATGCTAATGATTCCAGTCATTCCAATCCTCTTTTGCGGTGTATATTTCGCACAATCGTGAGAGAATCATTTGCAAAAGTAAACAAGTGTTCTTCTTCTTCAAAAAAAGAATTCATGTCGCCGAGCTTGTTGTTGCTGCTTGCGTGAGGATTAAAGTTTGATGAAAGGCCGTAGTTTGGAGCCGGCGATTTCTCTTCCATCTTTCGTGTATAGTTACTGCCACATCGATTAGAACGCAGCTATTTTCTGCTGATAAGTGAGCGTATTAATATCTCCGACTTCGTTTGTATACCGTCGTCGATTTGGTTAACCTGACTTCGCGCGAGTCTTATGCGGGAGGACCTTTTTTTTTAAATAGCATGTATACAGTCATGATATATTCGAAATCGACGGTAGTACCTAGTAACCATCAGTACTACCTCGTGCTATCTCTAGTAACAAATGAGATGAGTTTTACACCACTCATATCATATGCTACTGCACGACAGCATTCTTCCTGACTAAAGGACTATTTACAGTTCAGCGCATCCGTCATCCATCCCATGCTCCCTATGATGATGGACCCTTGATGAAGCCATGACGGACTGCGTTACGCAGCAATGCCCTCCGATCCATACCGCTTGAATCATCCGTCCGAACATGCGTGTTTCAACAAAAGCGATGCACAGAAAAATGAATGGAGAGACGAGGCAGTACTGGATTGATAGAAATTAGAAACTGTTTTGACAACTCGTCAATAATATGCTGGACACGTTGAAGCCATCCGATTGTCAAATGGATCCGTCGAAATGTAAATAGCGCCTAGCCATTAATCAAGCTGTTCCCAAGCTGAATAGAACTGATACTTCAATTTCCAGAAACCATGCATTCAAATAAATTGTTTTCGAAATTCAACGTACAACAGATGGAAGAAGAGCGATGCTGAGGGTAAGCAAGATTCAAATTAATTAGGACTGATTCACGAACAATCAGTTACGTGACTCGTATGAAAATTTTACAAGGAAGGTCTTGATCTTAAAATCGAACTTTAAAACGAGACCTATACGGTTTTGTAGCATACTTGATGGCAAATCAGAACCCGCACCTTGTCTTTGCTGCAGACCTACCTGAAGCCGGCCGCGAGTTCCCGAAAATTGGCCATAGAATAAAGAAAGAAGGCTCTGGTGGCGTAAAAGACTCGTATGGACAACACAGTCTTAGCACTGGCTGATGTATTACTAGTATAGACTACCACACATTCCGGGCCACCCTTCCTTTGCACAAAACGCAGAAAATATCTATGCATTTTCACAACAGGCAGGCATTTTCGCAGCAGCACGGTAGAGACCGAAAAAACGGGAATTTTCACTTTGCGCTAAAACTTCGCATAGAGGGGTTATTTAAAATGGTGAATCGAGAAACCATGTAAACATGGCATGGTAACCTCTAAAACTCCGAATGTGCCCACTACACGGAGTTTGAGGCTGTTCTGAGATTTTAAACCATCGAGTACATCTCACTCTTGCGCTAGGTAAAATAGGCTATCATGTTGATTAAGAGTGATTTTTGGACTCAGCACTTCAGATAACTCCTCTATGCAAAGTTTTAACGCATTCCGATTTTTCCGGTCCCTACCATGCTGCTGCCCCTACTGTGAAAATGCGTCGATATTTGCTGCGTTTTGCAGAAAAAGAGTGTGGTTCAGAATGTGCGTGGTAGTTTATACTAATGGTGCGGCAGCTAGTTGTAATACTCCGGTGTCCATCCGAGCCTTTTACGCCACCAGCGCCTTCTTTCTTTATTCTACGGCCTATTTTCGGAAAGATCCGTTTTTGCTTCAGACCGACAACGTACGTTTACTGGTAGAATCTAAAACATTTAATCATTTCCCTGATTTTTTGCAATCTGTGCCGAAATACCTTCTTCCCGTTTGAGAGGTGGTGTCAGTCGCAGTATATCTATGTTTTTCCAAGTGCAGAAACGTAGGCACATTGAGACTGGAGTTATGCCTAGGCATGCAAGTGATGAATTGAAAGGGAAACGTAATATAAGGATATTTTGACAGATAAGTGTGAAATGTGATAATTTTAGGATCAACCGTTGAAAAAAACTAAAAAATGAGGAGTATGTGGAAACTATATATGCACTATTGCCTTTTAGAACACCTGAAAAGGAACACGGCAAAGGTGGTTACGCAGAGGCATATAGGACAGGAAAGCGTGTCCATTGTACTCACTACCCTGTCGATTCTTGTGACTACCGACGCCCAAACGAAATAGCACTTCAGCACCATAGCGGCTACATCCAAAAGATTCCGCTCGTGGTTCCTCGTTTTGCCCTCTGTATGGTAGAAGCGTTGACAATCAAGCTGAGCAAACAAGCACTTAGAAAAAGTGGCTGTAAAGCGAAAGCGAAGGAATTCCCAACCAAGACAGACTATAAAATACTGTCACTGGCAAAAAAAAAACGACTTGTAATACTCATCGACATTCAAGATGTGGAACGCTGAGGTCGAAAGGCAATCCGTCGCTAAGTGGAAAAACAACTGTACTAGAACCGAGTACGATTGCACAATAATTCATTGCGTTTGCAAGAGGTACTTATAGTTCGAGTAAAATGCAGCAAAGTATAAAGTAGATATTATTTATGTTTAGGTCTGGAGTCGTTTGTCGTACTGAAAAAGGTCTAAGAGCGGTAAGAAAGTCGAGAGTAACGGTATTGATATTGCACTCGTTTTTTAAAGTCACTATGCAATCAGCTTTCCTTCAATATTTTGCAATACAGAAGTGGTTTTATGGGAAAATAACGCATAGCGGAAGGGTGGCAGTCACTGCCTCTTCACTGCCTCTCTCAGACAGTGGGACAGTGACAAAGATTCAATTGGACGCTATCTCCAGCTTGAGCTCCCTGTATCTATGACATTGAAGATAATGCGGAGAATACACAATGACCCTCGTCAAGGCTTTATTGGGTGTCACCCAGTGATATAAGAAGCGCACAAAGAAGCCCATATCTCCAACCTGGTCGCCTCCACGGCAGCGATCTACAACCTTTACTGCTAAGGTACCAGATGAGAGTAGAAACAGAGGAATCCGGAAATTAGAATTGCCTAGAAACAATGACGATACTGGCTTTCCACTGATCGTGATAACACTATAGAAGGCACAAATGATTGGACGCTATAGCATAAAGGGAGTGTGCATCGACGATATACACTTTTCGACGAAATACAGTCTAAAATTTGCCACAATGATGCTCGTAGATGACTGCGGACGCGGAATTCCGGCTGGACTTTTATTAGCAAATAGAATGGGCAAGGAAGAATGGGCGGCATTCCTTCAAGAAGCCAAAGTCGTCTTCGAAACTTCAGACCACGCTTCTCTTTAGCACTGATACACTATGGTGTTTTGAAACGGACATTGTACCATATTTCCTGATAATCCCACGTAAAAACTGCTTTGTTCATGGCAGTGTACCAACGTGCAATTATGGAAAACTCCCATCGCACTGCTCAGCAAAAGACGAGGATAAGAACCGCTTATCTGCGGGTTTTGTAAAAGAGTATTTTTAAGACGGATAAAAACTTTGTTCATCCAAGCGAATAAAGTCGATTTCGTAGAGCCAAATATCAACTACTCGCGCTAGTTACTAGTGTGATATGGGGTAGAATACAAAGGGAATTTCGCATTTGATCAGTATTTCCGCCGTTATTATTTATCGCGCAGAGAGCGGTGGGCGCCATACAATAGAGCAATGTCTTTGGCCATTACAAACAAGATATCAGAAAGGTGGCACCAGACTCCCAAGCACATATTTCACAACCACTCTTCGTACCGTAGAGCGGATGATTCACTATATACACTTCTAACCGTTGTCTCAGACTTGCTACGAGAACACTTGATACAGATAACTAGCATTTATGAAGCATAACAAGCATTTTATTCCAAATCTTCAAAATAATTTTAGGATGAAGGATGAGGCAACCTAGAGGGCAAATACCGCTTAAGGGAAAACAATATACGGCACAAACGTGCGACAGAAACTGGCACTGTGAAGGAGAAAATTAGAAGGACTGGAGTTCAGGAATGGACAGATGAGCGGTTCACAGCATCTGGAGAGGATTATAAGCTCACTGCGGAGGAATGCGCTTGTGAAAACGTTAGTTTTTTTCGATTTATCAATTTACTTTCATCTTTATTTTGCTTCAGGAAGTTATACACTGCCCACCTTGCAAAGTGTACCAGGTAGCTGCCACCCGCTCTTGCTCAGATTCCGTAAAAAATCGAAATATCCTGTAAACAATCCATGCGTGGGCTGTTCATCATGATGGTAATACGTTTCTGGCGGCTTTGAAGACAGTTTTAGTACCTATGCTTTCAAACAGACTCGGCGAAGGTGATACAAACGAAAATGCGTTTCTACAAGCAGATCTGAATATTTATGAGAACATCGAAGACTCTGAGGACGTGGAACCCTTAACAAACAGCATCGACATCTAACGAATGCGAACAGCATGTGAACTGCCTCGACATATAGAAGCAGCTTAGTTTTGAACTACAAGAAGTAAAAACTTCTAGGTGCCGGCACGACACCAGGTTTGGTTCAATGTAAGAAGTGCCCGAAGCGAGGGAAGGAAATTGTTGCAAAACAAAAGTGTCCGCGATAGTGCAATGAAAAGGATAAAAAAAANGGTTTGCTTAGAGATGAGGATGTAAACTTAGCTATTCCGTGTGTTTTCTTTTAGCGTAAACATAAAGATGCGCCTTCATCGTTGCTTGATTTCCACACAGAATCTACCAACAACGATAACCTCAACATCTGCATATTGCGCAACGATGTTCAGCTACCACTGGATAACCCACAAAATGAAGAAATCACGGAGGGTGCTCTCGTGTTTTGGTGATCCTGCAAAGGACGCCAAAATTGAGTATATAGAGACTGCACGCAGTCACGAAAATGCCCGGCCTGTGGTGGCATATTCGAACCTACTGAGCAGATCCCTTCTATTAACAAATAACCGTAAGTGTCCCGGCAGCCGGCGCGCAGAATGGCGAAGGCACGAGTATCTTTAAGCGTGTACACCGCAGAAAGAACAACACCGACAAA